>CAJNSZ010000767.1:0-29886 GCA_905329745.1 Rotaria sp. Silwood2 | reverse complement strand
TACTGAAAAAAGTGTCAAAAAATGGTAACCAAATCATATAACTGGCTGTATATTGACCAAACAAAGGCTTAATTAAAAAAAATGGCTCCAGCATGCCCTGCGCCTTGAGACGGTCTTTTAAACAAACAAAAAATATTAATGCATTGAACGAACCAGGAACGAGAAATTTGGGATGCGCTTTTGAGAAAGCGGAAACTGAGAAAAAACGAAAAACATTTTTTGATTTTTCAAAAAACAGCTGGTTTTTCGAATAGGGATTGACGGAAATCTTTAAAATTTTTTGGGAAAAATGAAGTAACGAGAAAAACAAATTATCGTTTATGACAGAACAGATGACGGACTATCTTCCCATGTATTTATCTCAGCTTTGACCATTCCAACGAAAACTGACATTTTATGGGGGGGCTTAAGGGTGTAAGAGAGAACACGTCGAAAAATTTCAGCTTAAAACTTACATTCATTATGGATTTCAATAATAAATGTGATTTCCACAACAGAATATACTAAGTTTTATCGGAATACGATAATATTAATATTAATTAGAGAATAATAGTAAATAGACAATAATTTATATAAGATGATTATAATTTTTCTATAAAACGAATACCAATGATGAATTTGCTCTATGCCATTCGTCAATGCTGAGGTAATTTGGATAAGGAATACCGTATCAATTTTCTTGCTTTCTATGAAAAACAGACTGGTAAAATGAGATTGATCATACCTAAATGATTATTCTAAACCTAATTCTATACGAAAAAAAAATCATGAATTTTTTTTGTTCAAACTTAATTTTAGCGTCTGTATTAACTTCTACTCATAATTCCTAAGTCAGAAGTTCTGCTGAATTTTCGAATCTATTTTTCAAAACACTAAAACAAAACTCCTGTTTAAATGAATAAAGCGACTACTAATGCCATCTACTAATGAAACTATTCTTTTCAAAACTTTTACTTTTTATATTTCTATTCTTAAATATTGTGTTAATAAGAGAATGAATTTTTCTTAGTTATTTTTTCTTTCTATCATTATTTCCTATAAGTTCATGACTCTCTCTGTAATTGGCACTGAGTTCAGCAACATTAAGCAAATCATAGATTTGTTAGGACCGTTGCGGAGGCCACATCGGCCGCGTATTTGCATCGTTAAAAATAAATTAAAGGAAGACATTTTTTCTAAATTTAATTACAATTCTAAGTTATATATGATGGTCAAAACAAAATTAAATATGTCTCTTTTTTCAACACTTGTTCAACAAATTAATAACAAATCATCATCAGCTGAATATAATCTTATTGATAATGAATATTATACTGCATTTAATACACTTGATGATATTCAACGATTTCATAATAAATTAATTGAAAAACAAACGAATAATAATAATAATAATAATAATATTGAAAAAGATAATGATCTACAATCTGAACAAGATGATAATGAAATGGATATGAAAACATTTGCTCAACAATTTCTTATTGATTTACCTGAAACAATAATAAATCAAAATAAAAATCTATCAGAAATTAATACAAACCAATCGAACAATTCTAATTGTGAACTAAATACAAAAAGACAACGACGTAATATTAAAGATTTACCACAATCAAGTAATTTTTTATTTATGTCTGATGATGATAATGGTAATATATTCGATAGTTTAACAGAAAAAAAATCTTCATCACGTACAAATCGTATTGCATATGAAGATATGAGTTCAATACTTCTTACATTAGATGTTAAAACACCAAAGAAAAAAAAATCTTTATCAAAAACTAAAAGTCAAGAACCAATAATAGCTATAGAATTAGCTGAACCATCAATAATTAAAAATGAACCAATAGAACAAGAACAAGTTTGTTGATTAAATATTTTTTTTTTTTCTATAAAAGAAGAAAACATTTTTTTTTTCTTTGTTTTTCAATTAACTATTTTAGCTTGTTATTACTCATGTTAGTGAAACAAAAGAAGAACCTATACAAATAAATGTAAATATAAATATTCTGATTATTTTCCAATGATGTATTTTTTTTGTTTCTTTTTTCATAGGTCATTCCAACTGGTCCAATGAGTTTTGGAACATCGGAATAGTTAGTAATGATTCGAAAAAGAAAATTTAAAAATTATATTTTGTTGTTTTTTTTTTTTTTTATTCTTTCACCTAGTTCTCATGATTTGGATAATTATGTACAAAATATCCATCGATCATGTGCAACAAATGTACCAATATCAAATTCATTAACATCATCATCATCGTCACCGTTACGTCCACAACGAATACGTAAACGAAAAAAACTCTATATTGAAGAAAGTGAATCAAGTACTAAACCAAAACGAATACGAAAAAAACGTTCACAAACAAATTTGAATCCAACAATATTAACTGATGCAGAAATTGAACAACAATTTGGTGAACGTTTATCACCAACTATTAAATTAGAACATCATGATGAAATACAACATAATGTTAATAATCATATTATTATCGAAACTCAATCGATACCTGAAACGCCTATTGAAAAAGCAAGAGCAAAATTAATGAATGCTTTAGGACGTAAGATTACATTATTATATCATCAGATTATGACAAGAAAGGGAAGCTTATACAAGAGAAAAAAAATGATTGTGCAATGTTTGAAAATATATATAATTTTTGATTGCGTTTTTTTCTATAATGTGAGCATTACATGCTCGATACTGTCTTTTCAAAGTACCATTTTCTGGAAGTATATTCAAATGTTGGACGCCATTCAACTTGATATTGCGAATTTGATTAAAACTTAATGAAACTAAAAATGCTCTAAAAAATTTCGAATTCATGTGTTAAATAGCCATAGTTTTACTGAGTTTCGGCTTCTGGATTAGCTATTTATGGAAACGTCAATGATGAAGTTTTCACCTGAAATTTTTTGCTTAATTCAAGGAACTCATGTTTATATCACAAAAAAAAAATACATTCGTTTGAGCTGAAATTTCTAGAAGATTCTAGTGACTGTAAGACTTGTCTGTGGATAAAGCTTCGCATAAAAATTTTGTAATTGAGTTTTCCGTGAATAACTGACCCAGAGGCTGAAACTCTACGAAAATAGTTATTGTTCTCGCTCAGCAATGTATGGAGTTCCAGCTAACTATGAGCCTAGTTCCGCTCATCACTCGTTTAAAATTTTTCAGTATCGATCCCTTCAATATTTGCTGGTACAATTTTAATAATCAAAATTAATTCTTTTTTTTTTTTTGTAAACAACAGAGTTGTCGAACACATAAATGTGCAGAAATAGATACAGTATTAGTGAATTTTAAAAAAGTAATAAATCTTTAGGAGGAAGTATGTTAGAGATCATGCGGTTCGTGCAAGATGTCCCCAGCTTATTTGCATTACTAGAAAAAGTATATTACATTTTTCGCTAGTACATGTTTTACTAAGCGTGAAACCTGGATCGAAAACGATTGATCTTGCTCATCACAACCCCGAACTCTTTGAGAATAGTTTTCATTTCTCTGAGCGCTACTAGTAGCCAAAAGATAGATTTGAATGGTATCTGACAGATTTAATACTGAATAGTTTTACTATGTCGAAGAAGAATTATTAGATTAATATTCTTAGACATGTTTTAATTTTGAACTTTCAAGTACTTGATACTTCAATATAATTTTTCTTGTTTTTATCTTTAAATTTCTGATTTACTTTTAAAGCGAGTTAGTATTTCTTGATAATTCGATTTATAATTTTTTCGCATTTGTCAAATTTATCTTTTTTATTTTCGACAAAAAAGAAAAACACAACATGAAAAAAGCCAATTATTATTAATTTTTTTTTTCTATACCATTTCTCGTTTAATCTTTCTTGTTGTTATGTTATTTCGTTTACAAAAATATGCAATGAATATAAATGGAATAAAATTTTTATTTCTTTAGGTGGTCATGGTCCTGATACATACTTATTAAAAATTCGTTCGCGTGAAAATAAAATATTCGAAGTTGAATTAGCTATTTATAGTACAGCTGATTGGCATTTATATCGTACAAAAATTTTATCAAAAATCGAAGAGGTTAATTAAATAATCGAATAAAAAACAAAAATTTCTTTTTTTTTACTAAATTATTTATTTAAGGCTCTTCGTGGTCTTCGTGTTAGTTGGACAAAAATTGATATTCGTGTTGATCATTTTGATATACAAATATGTACATCATCTCAAGCTACTTCTATAACATCATCATCATCATCATCATTAACAAATATGAATGCATCATGGTTTCTAAAAGTATTAAGTGAATCTGGACCATTAATTGTTCATATTCATGATAGACGACATCCTCAACAACGACATTTTATCAAATGTTTATGTCCACAATGTTCATCAAATGAACAAATAAATGAGTAAATTAAATTACAAAAAAAAAAAAAAAAAAAACCTGACAAAACTAATTATTATTTTAGTTCATCATTACCTGTTATTGTTAGTGTTTCTCCTGCTAAAACAACATATAATCGTCATCTATCACCTCCGACTATTCTTCGTAAAACTCCTCAATCATTTAATTCAACTATATCATCTTTACATAATATTCATACAAAATTTTTTCAAGATCTTATTTATCAATATGGTACAAATACAATTAGTTCTGTAACACAATGTGTACTTGATTTAGCACTTATTGTTAGTATTCATTCATCATTATCATATCTTTATACATCAAATGAAGATTATGAAAAAAATTATCAACAAATTATTGATCCACTTAAATATACAATGAATCCGAGTGAAAATCTTAGACTATCAAAATATTATCATACACCAGATGTTTTAATATTTTATCAAACAATTAAAAAAAATAAAGCAAATATAAGAAATGCACAATGTAAAATATTGTTTTTATTTTTAATTCTCATATTGTGTTTTTTTTTTATTTTCATCTTTTATAGCAATGAAAAATTTAATTTTTAATAGTATTTCAAAAATAACTTCTATTACATCAAATGTAATTAAAACAACAGAATTAATTCTGCCAAAACAAACAACAAATCGTCGATCACTTGTAATGAATCGTTTTAATAAACGTCAACGAAGTCATATATCTAATAATTATAATTATAATGGAATAAAACAACAAGCTCATTTTACACCAATTATTGAACTTAAACCAATTTTAGGTGGATCAACAGTAATTGATGAATGTGATAATGATGAACCATTTAGAAAAGTCACAAAAATTATATCAACAAATGCAATACAAAAAGATTCACAATGTATCAATACTATTGTAAGTCAAAACAGTTATGCAATCTATACGTAAACGTTCAGCACAAAATATTTATTCAAATTTTTGAACATTTAAACATTACTAAAAGAAAGAAAAGCAATTGAATTACAATTAAAATGTTCCTCTGACTTAATACTGCTTAATTATGAGCGAATGTCTAATTAAGCTTTGTTTCTAATCATTTAGAACACGAATAATTTTAACCTTCTATTATTTTCGGAGAGTTATTTTATGTGTAAGAAGACATTTGAAGAAAATATTTCATTCAAATTTCGTCTTTCATATGATGGTCTAAATGATCAAAACTTGAATAAATATTGTGTTGAATAAAATTTTTTGTATGTAGATTTTTTTTTGTGTCATTTTGAAATCTTTTCTTTAGACAACACGAGAAATTACTCCTCGCGTAATTCGTTTATCAATTAATAAACCACCAACATTACCTACTAATTCAATGCGATTAGTAACGTCAACATCAACATCTTCACAGTCGATTGCATCTGTCGATAAAATTGAAACACCACCATTAGTACCTAAACAGATTAATATCATCAAACCATTATCATCATCAATTACTCCAGCTATTAAACTTGCTAATCCGATACTTATTTCTAATAAATCTCAGCAGTCGTCGATTAACTAACATAATTTGTTTATGATGGAAAACTCTTTTTAATTGAAAAGTAGTCTGTATATTATTTGTTATGAAAGATTTTGTATCTTTATTTTTTTTTTTGAAGAAAAAAAAGTGGAAGATTTCTTAATTGAATTTTATATTTTCTATGTGATACAAAGTCACTCATTGTTTTGGAAAGTCAATCCAATAATGAACGAACAATAATCTTGTTCTTCATATACTTCACATATTTGCGAGACACATAGAAATAAATGTGACTTTTTTTCTTCTCTAATAAGACTTGATAGTATTTTTTTTTTTTTTATTTATCTTCGCTTATAAAAAAAAATAGTCATTTGAATGTCTTCATTCCAGAAGCATTCATCGTGATGCCATGGCGACAACCTTTTCTTTTTAAACGTATTGCAAAACTTTATGATTTTGCGCTTCATTTTAGTGTTCACAAATGTAACATTCTGAGACTCGATAAATCTTATAAAATTAATAACAATAACTCTAGTTCAGTATACTAGTTTCAATGAATACTCTGTGGGAAGAATTCGTGGAAGAAAGAGATCTAATACTAATCATGAGTCGAATAGATGTATAGAGTCTACTGTATGCTGAAAAGAAAGAGGAAGAAAAGTTGTTTTTATAAGGAACGAAACATTTGATATCTAAGGTTAGTTCAAATGAAAAACTAGAATTAAGTATATCCAAAGACATTCTGGATGTAAAATATAAGAAACCATAGCGAAATAATAGTTTTATTTAATTTCAACAAACATCATAATACTTTCAATGTCGTCGAATCAGTAAAGTAGTAGATGATTTTCATAGGATCTTATCATAATGTGATAACGAACATTGATTACGATGAAATTCATCTTCTAAGTGTAAAAAATATCTATTTGAGAAATAACTGCATCAAAGTTATTCATTCTTCTTAAGTTATTTTGAAGGAATATTTATTCTTTTGTTCTTAAACTAGGCGTTCATTCCTGTGTAATAATTATGTGTGTTTTCTTTTATAAATGTCCAACTTCAAGCTTCAATTCAGTTATAAAACAATAAAATCTTGAAAAATAAGTAATTAACCACAGAACTATTCAACTCGTCACAGTTAATTCACCCAGTGAAAATATACAATTAGCTCTATACTATTCTATTGACTAAAAAAGCATCATCCAAATTATTAATAACAAAAAACCCACCAAACCAATTTCAATAAGCTGAAGAATCGCACTCGTTTGAGAAGTCCACAGAAGCTGAACAGTGTGGTATCTACATATTCATATTGTCTTCATTACTTTCGCTGCTTTCATTGCCATCTATGCCTCTATTACGTCATATATCTTTTCTTGTAGAAATTAAAGCACTATTTTTTAATTCATTAGTCTCATGAATTCCATCTTATCGGATTAATTAAACTCATTAGTATAAATTATTAATATTCCGCAAACCATTTTCATAAATGATCAAGACTTTTTCAGTGAGACAGAACAAGAAAATTTACCGTGAAATTGTACAGATGCAGCTTCATTTTCTAGTAGGGTAGATTTGGAAACATCAAGTTTATTAAAAGAAAGCATCTCGACCGATGACGATGACAAATCAAAAGATGAATTTTCAAATTGACATGGTTAGTTTTTCTACTTGTATTTAATGAGGCTTATATAAATTATCTGAAGAACTTTATTTTCTAATGAATGCCGGTGTGAGAATGGCTTAGTATTTGACTTAGATTAGAGTATGAATGCATATGTGAATAGGATATGGATTGTTGTGAGATGTTAATGTCGTTGAAAAGAAAACTCACATTTAGACTTGTCTTGAACCTCTTCAAACTAAGAAGATACATTTTTCTGCACAGTGACGAATGAAATGAACCATTACAAAATTTCAAGAAAATCGTATGAAAAAAGGAAAGAAAGATACAAGCAAGAAAAACTCGTTTATTTCTGACATTCCGTTAGTAATTCTGAAATTTGTTCAGGTGTACAATTCATGATTGTTTTAGATTGATGTTATTTCCTTCAAAATTATTATCTTCACATATCCAGCATATTGCGTCAAAGCCCGTGATACGAAAAATCGATTACAAAAGAATTACAATGGCATATACTTTAGAAATTTCAATGAAGTAATATTTTGGTAGGGTGTTTGATGTTGTTTTTAGAGGAATGAAGTTGATATTTATTCATTCGTTTCCTGTTTTATGCCGAAGCTTAGGACGAAGCAAGGATTTTTTTTCTCTTCAGTTTGATCACGTACATCACACATTATCCGGCTTTTTTTGTTTTATTTTGCTTTTGTTGATTATATGAATGTTGAAGCATTCTAAACTTTTTGCATACAATAATCCTCGATGTTAAGTGTCAAAACTTAGGTGGAATTCGGTTTTCAGACAATATGGCTACAATCAACTTGATAATCTGTTGAACTTGTTCAAATCTTTAGTTTGAGATTGGGTTAGATATATATCTTTAGTCAATTTTGATTGTTTTGATCCAATTACTGTTTGATAATACGTGATAGTAACATGATCTTAGTTCAATGATAAACACAACGTGATATATCAATGAAGGATATTCATTCATATGTATTTGAGAATACTGTCAAGTCATAATGATGGAGTTTGAGATATATCGATCCATTCTATTTGGAATGTCATTTGGAGTTTTCTTCATCGAAATATGCATAGTACTTTTGTTACCAAAACGATTATTATCAAACTTGATTGAAAAAGCATTTGCTATTATTCGATCCGATAAAGAAAAATTTATGATGAATTTTTATGGTATTGAAATTAATTTTCTATCCTCACGACGTTTTCGTTTATCTCTTGCTTTTCAATTGGCAGCCATAGCATGGATCATTGCACTTTTATTTATCGATGGATGGATCTTTCAAGTACGACGGTTATCTGAACACGATATTTGTCCGCTGCAGAGAAGTGATTGTTATAATTTGGAAAATCTGATTTCAAATGTAAGAATTGATTGTGAGCCTGGTCAAGCAGTAACGAATTCGACATCATCGAAAGTCATCTGTTTTGTCTGGGTCTACAAGGAAGTAAATGCTGTAGCGATGCTCAATCAAATGGGCATCGGTTCTTGTGTCTTCTCTCTTCTGTGTCATGCTTTCAAATGGTTTTGTTGCTTGTCACGTAAATGGCTAGGTTTGGCTTTGATTATTCTACTTGCTCTCAGTGTAATAACAGTACTCGTTTTGGCATATACCGTAATAATTCATATCTCAATGGCTGGAACGTTATTGTTGATAGGATTTTGTGGTCTATTCATAAATGTCATTCAACTGTTTCAATTTACAAATCATCATCAACGCAAAACTGAACCGTCAATGAACTCGATAAGCTTGAATTGTTCTTAAAAACAAATTCTAAATCTATGAGGATATAAACATATGTATGTTAGAATTTCAAGGAAAAATCAAAATTTCGACAATAAATGGACATGATTTGTAGTTTTCTTGACGAATTTTTCTGATGTTGAAAAAAAAAAAATAATCATACAGCACTAACTATAGAAAAGAAGCACTATAATGGTAATGAACTTGGAACAAAAGAGAAAACAAATTGAAATGAAAATTTCTTATTATTTATGAGCGGCTATTTTCTATTGTTCTTTTTTTGTCATTCATTTCTACTTACAGTTCTAACTAAAGTTTTACATTGAATTATCCGCGTGAATACATGTTCCAGGTTATTGTGCTACATCACTTAAATAAGATCTATCGATGTTGAAAACAAGTTGAACAGATATGGTGTGTATCCAATTTAAAAACGAAGTCATTGATCTAACTAGTGGAAAATACGTAAAAAATTAAGTCTAGTTGAGTCTACTGTAGAGCAGAAAGCGAAATGTAGATTCGATATACCAACCAGTCACTTCGACTATTCATTCTTTGTTCAGTGGGAGAGTATTGCATTTGCATTTAGTAATTAGAAAATGGACTGCATCATTTTATTCAAGTGCTCTATCACACGAGTATATCTCTTCGAACTGCATATTTGGAGATGCTTTGATTCGAGTATCCAAGTAATTTGTGACCTGATGGGATGATCGACTTCATGAAAATTCTTCCAACGATCTTTAAAAATTATCAGCATTCCATGCATTACAATCGACCTCACTGTTATTTTACTGCCGTCTTCAATCCGTCGACAGATTTAATATTGTCCATATAGATCTATCTACAAGCAGTTTTACATAGCGTCATTTTATTAAAATTTTAGCAAAAAAGAAAAAACACGACATTGATGTATATTTCTACATAGTTAAAAACAGATACGGTGCACGAATAGTATTCGTGTTCGAAGTTTACATTATACTTCAAGAATTTCTAATAACCATTGTTCCAAAAATAAAAAGATATGTCTTTTGGCAGTGTCATAACATATCGCCAAGCTTGTGGTGGTTGAAATTCTTAGTCGATTATTCATTAAAAGATATATTTAACACTTCAATACTCAATGAATATTTGTTAATAATAAATTAAAGTGTTTTCGCCAAAAACAAAAATACTAGAAAGCTAGATATACTTCTAATATTGTTGACGGATATGTCCATGGTTGATCTTCTATGCTGAGGAAAACTACGACTTATTGTTTATCACATGTAATATAATATGAGTTTATATTGGCCGACTTTGATGTACACGATTAGTTGCATGTGACATTGCTATTCTCGACGTTGGTATTGTAAATCCAAATACTGATCGTACCGTCTGTCGAAACAAAACACCACCAGTGAAAAGGTAAACGTAGAATGAGAGTGAGCAATCAAATGTTGTTATAACCCATGCAATTTGGTCCCACAATGCATCCTGTCTTGCACGTAGGGAACTTTTAATATCGTCAAATGTGATCACCACATTAAGACGTTGCACCGCATGAGGTACCCACGAGATGAAAATCATTGCAACTTGTCCAATCAGCATCTTGTAATAACGAAAAATGATTATTGTCTATCACTTACGAATATTTCTTACCTGAATAAGTTGTCGATCAGTTTTTCTTAGTCGATAATATGATTGAGCGTTTTGTATTGTTACTACACCAACAGCAACTCTTGCCTTTTTCATATGTCGAACGGTACCGATACCAAATACAAATATTATACATCCAGGAAGAATTGCCGCTGTCATTACGCGTGATAATTCATTATAGAAACCACATACTCGTGTCGTAATCGACGTGCATGATGTTGCTGGTGGAATTCCTCTTATATTGGCGCAATAAAATAAATTTGAGTAGTTGATACACAATAGAAGTGTGATGATACCTATTAATCGATACGCATTGGTAAAGGAACTGAAATGACGATAGTTGGCCGATGAACTACTAATTAGAAATCGATCGAAAGTAGCTAAAACCATCATCCAGACTGAGAGACTTGAAGAAGTATAGAATGTAAAATGACGTACTTTACACAATGAACTGATTTGAGAAGAAAGATCGAGATTATATGTAGAGAACGCTCGTGATACGACTGCAGAAAAAGTCCATAGGAGATTGAAGCATGCCGCAAATAGAAAATAAATCGAACATGGACTGGTACGAAGTTTTCGTTGGCAAAAGACAATAATATTGAGTGTATTACCAACTAGACTGAGAATGACCATGATGAAAAGTATGTAACGAGTGACTAGTTGTCCAATAATAGTGAGTTGAACAATAAGCTCGATGTCAGAAGATACTGTAGCATTCATTGAGCGATAAAGAAGGCTATTAGTATTCTATTTAATACACAGAATATCAGACATGATTAAGAATGATATTTAATTGGACTAAACAATCGAACAAGAAATAACATACATGAGTGGCACGCGTTGTCAGGAACTCTTATTAGTATGCACTCTATTTCTTTTTCAATAGAACACATTGAACTGATGTTGATGAACAAGAAATATGTGAATGCTCTGTTGCAATCAAAGATCGACAATACTACGAAGTGTTTCTCTTCTCACTTGGCAATTTACAAATGAAGATTGAGAATCTAGACTTTAATTATGTCTCGACAAAAGAAATAAATACGATTTTGTTCGTCTAGTCACTCAATGAAAGCATTGAATCGGCAAGAGGGATTGAGAATAAATTGCTAACTAGATTACTGACAAAACAAAATAGGATAATACTAATAGTTACATTGATGTATTTGATCTAACAATATATATTAAAACATAATCTCGGATTTTTTGTTGTTCCTGTCGAATATATGAGCAAACGCTCAGAGAAAGCTCAACAGAATAAGACCAGTGAACAAGCAAAAGAAAAATAATTTCTTACTAGCAGCGTTATTTTCTGATACAAATGTCAGTACTCTAACAAGGCGAGAGGACCTCTTTACATAAAACTCTGAGCCACAAACATGTATTGAACTTGAATTTAGGATCTTCTTTAGGTAATTGTTTATAAATAACTATTTGTTTCGTTGTTTATTTCATGAAAAACAAATACTAATCAATGAGGAAGTGTATAGCTAAGAGTTGTCTGAAACCTCAGATAATAACAGACGAGATCTTAATGACTCGCTTAAAAAAAACAGATATCATATCATGTTCTACTGGAAACTATCAAAAGTCAACATTGTACGTCAAAACATTCATCTATCTCTCCGAGCTATCATAGTCGATGTTCTCTATAACGATAAAAATCAATATGAATCATCGATTCCTAACGAACACTGTCCGAATCTTACTCACGATATTTCAACGATGTCTCATAGACACAAGAACAGCCGATAAGTTGCATTGATTATTATCTCTGTAAGACAAATACTGACTGCAGCTCCCTCAACAGGTAAACAAGGCAAAGTATCTAATTGTGTTTCAGCGATTTGAACGAAAGATACAGTGTTTTTGAGTTCAGGTCCATTGATATCTATTTCAATACCATTAGGTACAACGACTGTTTTAGCTAAAAATGACAGTGAATATATTATATGAATGTTTTCCATATACGTATGTTTTTCTAAAGTTATCTTCTTCTCTAGAGATGATATTTAAAGTGAAGCTATATACAACTTTCTAGAGAATGAGTGCTGTTCTAAGCAGTAATTTATCTATTTTTTGCTACCAAGAAATATGAAAGAGAAAAGAGTGTTCATTGTGTGCGCCCTACACAGTAATGAAGCTGTTTTTCTTTTGAAGAAAATAATCTATTATATCTATCGCTAATAAAAACAACCTAAGCCTGATGACAAAAAGAAAAAGTGCAAATGTGAGAAGAATAGCATGATTAATAAGAAATCCTTCATCAGACTAACAACACATATGTTGCTTTCGTCTTATTGAGTCTATTTCATTACTGTGATTCATTGTGAAAAAAGTCATATTCAAAAAGTATGACGTACGTAAATGTAATTCCAGCTATAAACGACTAAAGGAAATGCTTGAAAGTTCTGAGATCTGAAATAAAGAAGTAACAAAATAATTGATGGAAAAAAATTGATTACTGATATTCGTTCTTGATTTTCTACAATTGAGTCATCTATTCAATGTTTACATCGTGCCAATCAAACTTTTTAAATTTGTCTGCAGAATAAACAACTAACAAAGTTTAGTATGATTCAAAATTAGTGCGTACTAGTAACACTTAACCTTAGTGATTTCTTTCATAGCATTCGCCAATACTATGCTTAGTGAGGGTACTTTTTTTTCCTTCCCTCTGCATGATAGAACAATAATTGGATAAACTACTTCGTAGAGCTATACTCTGTCGCTAGACAGCAATAGATAGCATCATTTGAAACACTATCTCAAGAGAAGAAAACTTTAGAATAGTGTGCATAGAATACTTACATGTACCTAATTATTTTAGATTAAAAATCAACGAACCGAAATTTCCAAATCTACATACATTTTTGTTGAAACCACCTAATACTATGTTATTAGCTATTCGGGTACAATTAGAAATGTCACAGAAGCCTGGCGTTGGTAGAAAAGAAAATGATGAACACTATTAAGAAACCAATACTTCGAGTGAAATAATTTTTCTGCTATCTTCATCGACATGAAAACAAATAAGCATAAAGAGTCCGTGCTCAAGTAGAATCATTTTCTGAAAGCAATATCTCGGATGAAAAGCTTTCGCAAGAACCATACTAGAAAAAAAGAACTCGGATTATGATTTTCACATCGAGATCATTCTCTTCTGATCAGAGCAGATCTATTCCATTGAGTTGCGGTCAGCTTGGCTAAACTTTGACTACGTTCGGCGAAGAATCACGCTGGAGTCTGGTTGTAAGAAAAACGTCCGAACTCAATGCGCTCATTTACGGGAATCTACGTGAATTACTGATTCTGACAGTCACAGCACTCGAACTGCGTACACTAGTTTATGTTGAAGAGAGAATCATCCGATTCCTCTATAGTACTAGGTCGTTGTTTTTATGTAAACCCCTCTAAATTCTTCATAAGATACATCATAGTCAAATGTCTGGAATACTTTTCCTAAATAAACTTTGCGTCAGTCTAGTATTCATACGCATTTTAAATTCTTTGCATAGTAAAATGTCCAGAAAAATCGTCAAGTTAGGTTATTATGATAATTATTTTCGGTATTCGGCAACACTGTTCAATTGTAGCTAATAGATTCGTATATGTTTAGCACCATCATAATCTAATTTAATGATACTTACATCACTTTAATAGATTTGATTTCCAATAAATGATAAAGTAATTAGTATAGGTTTCTTCATCTATTCTAACATAGATATATTAATTTACTGTTGAGTGCGTTCTTCCTACCTTTTCTGCACACATCAAATACATTTCTAATTTAATGGGTATCATTCATTGCTTCAAAGCAAGATAATCAGAAAGAGAATCGATGAATTACTGAACTTTCATATAACTTAATTCATTTTTCAAGCAATATATGTTATAAACGGAGTATAGAGTGCGGAAACAATTGGTCCTTTTTTCGAATGTATAGATGTGTAAGAGAATTTTGTAGCAATATTCATACTTCTAATTAACAGTCAGCTACGTATTTGTTTTCAATTTCTCTAAGCGGATTACTATTTATTCTCAAGCATTATTTAAAGAATATCAGCACTATTTAATGAATATTTTCAGCTACATAATAGACTCTCAACTATTTATGTTTTGTCAATCTCTCTAAGTAGATTGCTATGTAATCCCAAGCGCTATTTAATAAATATTCGTAGCTATTAAAATATCACTTAGCTACTTATTTATTGTGATTCTTTTCAAGTAATAAATGGCAAGAGCAGAAAAGTAAATAAATAAATATTGCATGCAGTATATTTGTCATTATATTATTTTTGAA
Source organism: Rotaria sp. Silwood2 (assembly GCA_905329745.1). Classification (NCBI taxonomy): domain Eukaryota; kingdom Metazoa; phylum Rotifera; class Eurotatoria; order Philodinida; family Philodinidae; genus Rotaria; species Rotaria sp. Silwood2. The sequence continues at coordinate 14,692 of CAJNSZ010000767.1, read as the reverse complement.
TAACAATAATTATGAGTTTGAAGTGATTAATTCCTTTCTTATAGAGATCGTATATTTCTGTTAATTTGCGTACAAAAAAGAATAAATCAACGATAGACATATGACTATAAAGTAGAAAAATTTATCAGAAAGAAATTAAACCATAACATAACGAAAAAAAATCTAAGAGGTATTCATTGTTAGTAAAATGATCGACAACATGATACACTAAATAATCAAGAGTGATAACAAAAAAAAAAAAGAAGTAAATAGAAATCATCATACAAAATAAATAACTGACTACAATGATGAAGATCAATAAACTAAATGTTATTAAATAGAAAGAAGTTATCTAAATCATTTAGTAGCTGTATAATATTTTAAATAGTATCTCTTCTCAGAAGCTACGATAAAATTTCTCAAAACTAATAGCTTTTATTGTCATGTGTGTAAGCCGTTCGTATTTGTATCAAAATTGGTTTTGTCACTCTTCAAAGGATCCACACTAATATTTATAAAATTTTCTTCAGTGATCATTGCTATTTTGGTGATAGATTCAACATTTTCTTGTATAGCATTCTGTTGATTTCTGATTACAAGTAAGGCTTCTCGAGCGATATGTTGAATATGTTGAGTTTTAAAATGAAACGGAAAAAATTGTAGAATAATAATGGTATTACAAAGGAAAGCAGAAATGACTTCAGCGATAAGAGAAATATTTTTATAGATATGATCTTGATTGTTAAGATAGAACCATTCGGTTGCCACTGCTACTGTAACAGTCGTCACAAATAAATACAATGTAGATTTGATCCAAACACCTTGAAAACGATGATACGAGTCTGAGAAAAAGTCGAACAAAAGAAAGTAAGCAATTGTATGTCGTGTCAATGGTGTATAGTCGATCTTGTAATAAATCGGTATATATATGGTCAGAATAACTTCCAATCGAGACATAAAATGGAATAAATGTTTATTTTCTACAACAATATTCGATTCGAAATTGTTCAGAACACGACAATAGAGAAGACCAATAGTGAGATATAACTGAAGGATGAGGAAAGAAAAATATATGATGATTCTGAATGTTTCACCCTTCTGAATATAGAAAATCAAATAGCCAAGATTAGCTGTTTCTGTGATTATCCATAGGAGAATATGATAGATAGCCAATGATTGGCGAGATCGAATTGGTGCACAATATTGAAGATAGACGAAGACAATAAAAACAGTAGACAAGAGCCCTTCGTAGGTGCGTGAATCTGGATGATAAACATAATAGTACCAAGCATCGAATACATAACAGCCCGAAGAAATAAACGGAACGATGATCATAGCATAGAGAAAGAAACGATCTCGTCCACCTTCAGGATTACTCAAATCGAAACATCCCATTTTTTTTCTGCGCACTCAATCGCCAATCAAGTATAATATGCTACTCGTTGAATGGGTGAAAAATAATTGAGTATGTCGACATAAAATCATTTTATATTGACTCATGATGTGGAATTCGTTGAGAAGGAATCAAATTGAGTTTGATGTTGTTGTTGGTTTTACTCGTCTCCATTTTCTCATCGACTACGACATATCGGTGTCCTAATAGGTTATTTTAATCAAACAATTCATTGAAGGCGAAGTGAATACAAGCTGGAGAAAGGAATCGTATTTTTGTACTGAAAAAAGATATATTTTACTTTCATTGCATCAGCCCCCTCATGAAGTATCCAATTTCACTCAACAACAGTGAACTTGAATTACATGTTTTCTTTTTGTCGCTCTTATTTCAATGTAAGGATCAGAATTCATCATCAATGTTAAAAGCATTTAATTTTTTTTTAGATCGACGCTCTTTAGATACTAAATTTAAAACGACAGACAAATGAATGATGGAAGTCTATCGTGCAGATTGACTTGGAAATATGAATCTCCAACTAGAAAAAATGCATCATTTTAGACATTCTCGCCTACATTTATGATTCTAATAATCTACGTATATGATCTTAAGGATACAATTAGGCAAAATTAAATAATAAATGACCATACTACTATGTATTAAACAGTAACAACCATAAATGTAGAATTAGGTAGTCATGAATGATGATATTTTGACCAATAATATAGAGAAAATTATGATTTTTTACTATAGAACTCATATTATGACATCCTAGAGCATGCCCAAGATCTATATTTATGTTCATCATTCTAAGTAAAACCTCACTTATATCAAAATATATAATGTGAACCATCAATATAGAGATTTTTATCGGGCACTTCACTTTATTCGCATCTGCCCCTACAGCCCATCTTGGTGTCCGCAACACGCGGTCAACCATTTCTAAACTCATATATACATCATGTATATTTGAGTCTGCTTTTTGCATGCATCGACTTTTGATCGCCACTAGGGTGATTCTTGATCACCCGTGCGTGCAAATAGAATATGAACGAATTTCATTTTTCTTTGAATAGCCATTTCTCTTTTTATTCGACGTTATTTATTTGATAGATAGACGAAAGAGAAACAATGAGTCTATTCAATAGAAAAACGTTGAACTCGATGATTCCCCCAATCAACGACATACAGATTGCCATATTGATCAAAGGATAAACCCATGGGAGTCCACAACTGATTTTCTCCATCTCCACAACCATTCCCACCTACAATGATAGTGCCGTGTGTAGCACCTTTAGGCCAACGCATCACTCGATGATTTCCCCCATCTGCTACATAGATGGTACCCAACGTATCGGCAAACAGACCTCTAGGACTCGACAATTGTTTCAAACTCTTCCCTTGACCTCCACTTCCAGCGACAACAGTCCCTTCTGTTGCACCTTTGTCCCATTTCATAACACGATGATTCCTCGAATCTGATACGTAGACAGCCTGTTGTCGATCGACAAAGATGTAGGTAGGAACGTTGAATTGATTAAGACCATCACCTTTGCCATGACCACCGGCCACGGGAATTCCATTCTGGTTTCCTATTTGATATCGTCTTACTTCATGGTTGTTGGTGTCAGAAATGTAAAAGTATCTCTGATCATCTATGTCTATTCCCCAACACGCGATATTGTCAATGAGGATTTCTCTTTGAGTTATGCCACTATGACGACACCATTGTAAGACTCGTTGATTTCCATTATCACAAAGAATAAGACTGTCAGTTGTTTTGTCGACCAATACATCGGTTGGGCAATATAATTGATCTAATCGATTTCTTTCGCCACGGCTGCCAGCTATCACCTGTGAATTCCCATCACCTACGTTCCATTGAATGACACGATCATTGTAGCAATCAGCGATGATCATTGTTTGATCATCATCAACGAAGAGACCACGAGGACCCTGTAGTTGATTCATGGCATTACCTAGTCCATGGCCTCCAGCAATGGTCACTCCATTCTGTGCCCATCGGGTTTTTACTGGAATATTGGGAATCGCTATAACGAACGAAAAAGAAAAGGAATCTTATAATAGAAATCAAGACAGCAGAATACTATCAAGATTCATTTTCAGTCCTATTATAGATTTTAATATGACAAGATTGAAAGCTAGTCAAGACAAGGATGTTAGAAAGAAAATAGCAAGATCCATTGGAGTCCTAAAATGAGAAATCCAGATAAGATTCGATCGGTATTCCAGAAATTTAATGTATATTCGTATCTGGCATCTTTTTGATCGAACTTTTTGAAAATCTCATATGAATGTTTTTCACAAATAAGTATTTTCAATACATTAAAGACCAATGCAAAATCTCCATAGGAAAGCATAAGAATTCAATTAGAAGCTTTCAGAATCATCCCATGAATAGGCAGGAAGTGCTCTAATAAGAGATTATCAAGTTTCTTTTCAAGATCTGGTTCGAATCATCGTATTTGGATCGTTGTAGACTTTGAAGGGACAAAAAATGAGGGTTCAGCAAGAAAAAATAGCTGTATAAGAAACGGGAAGTGAAAATTGCTGAGAAGATTCTAGCAGTATCTCTTTATAATTCATATCAACGAAGTTTAGGAACTCATTGAAACAGACAAAACTATGAAGCTCAAGAACCTGTATGTAGACAAGAACTTATAGAAATTTAGAGAAATACAGAATGCAGTGAAACTCATCCAGCTATCTTAATGATATGATTGTGAGAAACTTAAGTCTCTTAAAGCACTCGAATATTCGATGAAGTTAGAAGTAAAGTGATGACAGAAGAAACTAAAAAAAGTGAAAGACTTACAGAAACTTTGGCACAATGATTGATGAAAAAATATTGAAAAGACTGAATCAAACGATTTATCAATGAGTTCTTTTCATATTCTACTTTTAAGTTTATACATATATTCATTGCTCATCACATATATGATCACGTTGTCACTAAAACTAGGATACAAATGAGACAGTTTATTTTAACAGAATGACTCATGAGATTATGTGCTCTCTTGGTATAGGTACGTTGATTTCTAATTATAGATTCATCTGCTCTAGCCTCTTCCACTGCGCAATTCAAAACATAAGTATAAATGATCATACTTGTTTTGTATACATGGCTTCAAGAATAGTTGATCATTACATGGTGTTGATGGAAAATCCTCACCAATCTTCGAAAACAAGATAGTTTTTACAGGAAAAAACGAATAAAAAACACGTTTTCCAACGACGTGTGGTTTAAGAGCTCTGTTAGTTGCATCCTCGAACAACTCTTATATGTACACTTGTCGTTTGATCAGAAAGTCAGTTTATCTACGTTGGTGTCCTCCAGAGAGTGAACAAAAACACACAGCTTATTCTTATATTGGATGACGTCAGATTGATCGCAAAATTGTATTTTGTCGCTAATTTTTACTTGATGCTCAAACAGATTATGTGTTTCTAGGAATTTCATTCACTTTTAAAAGCCATTTTCAAGAACCATTCAGTCAATAATGCAAAAATTCAATACATCAAGTTGTATCCTTCACTCAAGACAACGTAAGCGCATTAAATTTCTTTAAAAATATAGAATCTTTGCATTTTTTTTAATCAAGAAAATGTTCGCATGGTTTCACTGATATGTATGATCCATCCCAAAAAGTCGAGTAACTCCACACGAGTTTTCTCCATGCGCTTAGTGTGTCTGGCGAGTGATACTGATTTTATTTACATAACTCTCACCATCATTAATCATACTCACTTTCAAGGCGATAACCAATTATATCCTACCTTTATTTGATGAAACTTTGATTTTCACGGCGGATATCTAAAAGTATGAGATATTTGATGAATATCTATTTTCTAGAGTGATCATTGTCTGATCTTTTCGGTGTTAGAGCTAACCTGGGTGTTGACGATAGTAGAGACTGCTGGAGCAGCTGTATCAATCTATGAACAAACGGATATAGATGTGGACAGAAAAAGAGCACTCAGAATTTGTTTACGCTACTTGAACTGTGCCAGAATTTGTTCTTTGTTTTGCTTTAGTTACGTCTTTAGCAGTCGTTGTCGAAACGTCTGCAATACAAAACACTCTTTTATTTCTTAATAGCATTGTTTATGTCATTTCCGATAGGATTGAATATTATTTTACTGCTTGGTGACTTACTCGATGCGGAGACAGGTGTAACTTACAACAACAGAAGAAATGCGAGCCCCTTTTAGGGTTAGGGTGAGTATATGAGCGAAAAACATGAAAATGTGAGAATTTGATATGTATATATCGATCAAATCTTCTTTTCAATCTTACTCTTACCTATCCTCACATCCGCATCACTACCATTATTTCTGGATTGATCTAAGTAGATACCTGTGTAAATCCATCTAGTTTTCTATGAAAAAAGACAAAATGAAATATCTTATCTTTTCAGAATTGCTTGATCGCGATCCAAACAAATGCTTATTGAGTTTTTCTTAAATTTTGTTTAATGGTTGAGAAAATTGCAGCTTTCTTCGTGACATCAATAAAAGCAAGCAAACCTGCGAAAATATGCGGTGATAAGCAACATTTTCAACTACACGCGATGATAGATATATATTTCTACAAAAAAAAATACGTATGTTCTTCTCAGCAATGAACTTGCTAAGCGTGGCCTGTAATTCACGAGAAGTTCATCTATCGTGAAAAATTTTTTAACCTATTATATATAAAAGCTGATGTAGTCTTTTGTGCTAATCTGAATTTGCTATTTATGTTGGCGTAAACAAAACTTATCCTAAGAAAGGTGGCGAAATATCAATGCATTTGAAGTTTGAAATTCAATGATTCGATTTAGAAAAGACGTTGAGTTTTAACTCTTCACATGAAAGACTCAATAAATTTATAAAGATACTTATTGACATAGACTTTGAGGAGCATATGCCTCTGGGCGACACTCTTATCCCCAATGAATTCATCCGTTCAACTGTAATGGAATTTTCATTTTCGTGATAAACAAGATGCTTCCGTTCTTTTTAGTGAATATCTCTATGTATTCGCTAGTTTAGCGATTGCTCTTTAAAATTTATGGTCTAATTGCTGCGTATCATGAATCAACATTAGAAATATAGAATTGATGTTAAAAAGTCAATTGAAGTTTAAAATTCTTTTCCAAACTTTGAATTATTTGAACTTTTAAGTAGTTAACATAGAAGATTATTCAATATTGTGCTTCTTTACTGATTTTCAACCTCATCCACACTAACACCTGAGCGGCAGGAGAACATGCATTATATCAAACGTTTTGTTTCAAGTTTAATAAAGATATTGTGTGATTGACGCTTTTTATTTAAGTGAATGATGATTGATCTCATGCTATACTGGAATAAATTGATTATGTCAACCTAATAATTAAAATTTACTTGAGGGTATGAGATGAGCATGTCTATGGAGGTAAGCGAGTGCGCACCTACGGGTGGGAATGTGAGGCTTCCAGTGTTGGTGTGAATATACGTGTCCTTGATTGATGCGAAGACGGCTCTTATCTTCTGTACAAGTACCACAAAAATTGATGGTGTAAGGACAACGAATTTTGTCTATCAAAGAAATCTCTTTAAAAAACTCTTTCTCGGCTTTACCAATCGAATGAGTCATATGTAAAACTTTAACAGCAACTATATAGCGTCTACTTATCCGCGTAGCTCTATGGACTATATCAAAGGCTACAGCACAAATCTCCTCATGCAGTTTGAGATTGTTGGTGGCTATTTGAATGAAGTCATCTAGTTTATCTAATTGTCAAAAAACATATACTAACGGGTGGCCCATAAATAATGGGATACTTTTATTTTCTGTTTTTGAAGATCGAAAGCACAGTTCAAAGACTCCATTGTAAGCTCATTCTATAGAGAATTTTTCGCTCTACAAAACTGTTGAATTGATTTTGTCAATGAGTGCTTCTTATGGGCGCAAAATTGGAAAGACTAACAGCTACTCAATTGCGCAAATGCGACACTCAAACAGAACAAAAATAATTAAAAAGCTTTTTAGAAAACAGTTCTGCAGAAATTTGAAATATGCTACAAGATACTCCATAAAATTCTACTTCTTTCTATCTTTCGCAATTTCTGAAAAAGATATTTGGGACAATAGTTTTGAAGTTAAAATGCGAAAACGCCGAAAGGGACTCTTTTGTGACAGGCTTGAGCCCTCTTTTTTTTTGATTGAGAATAATCTAATAATTTGCATTGTTCAATGTAAATGCTACATCATTTTGTTCAGCATTAAATTCTGCGTCCGATAGTATAATAATGAACGTTTTACAGAGCACCCCTTGGTTCTGAAGATACGAATTTTGAATGTGCATCCAAAAGAAATCACTGTCAAAGATTCGTTCTGAATTTCTTACTCTTGAATGACATCATTAGAAGACTTCAAGAGATCATCAAAACATGGAGCATCGAATTCTCTATCTATTGATGCCAAATACTTCACATTTGGCGTTCGACTTAATGAGCACAGGCTTATACAAATCGGTAGATATCTGCAGAAAATAGCAGGAGATCATAGCTGCATAATTGAGTAGCTCTCAGTCTTTCCAATTTAGCGCCCATAAGAAACACTCATTGGAAAAACCAATTCAACAGTTTTATAGAGCGAAAAATTCTCTATCGAATGAGCTGAGAATGGAGTCTTTGAACTGTGCTTTCGATCTTCAAAAAAAAGAAAATAAAAGTGTCCCATTATTTATGGACCACCCGTTATGACTATCAATGTCAATAGCTGAGCCCATAATGAACGAAAATGATCTTTTTATGATATAATGTTGCTTGAAAGCACAATATTTTCGACATTGTTTACTATTTGAATAGTCTTTTTAAAAGATTGTAGAGAACTTAGACTCTCATTCTTAGGTGTTCTTTTTACTTTTCAAAAACAATTGATATAACAATACATCATTATTCAGAGAATATATGCGGCATTGAGACTCGACCAATTCAATTGAGTAGTCTAAACGCTTCAAGTAGAGAGATTTGACTTTGCATGCAATTTCATATTCCCTCTACCTGAAAATAAAACTTGTACGACTTTCCGTTTTTCGTTGCTAATGCATCCGCGGAGTGTCTTATACTTGATGTCTAGCAGAAAAGAATTTACGACTAGTTGAGGGTGTGAATAAGAGCAAGAAAAAGAAATGAAACTACGTACACAGTCACATTCCCACCTACGCTCATTCACAGTTATGAATATAATTTCTTTGACATGTGCGATTGAAATTTCACGAAAAATAAGAATTAAAATAATCAGAATTCACCACAAGGTTTAGCATACACAAAAAAGTTCTTTCGTAGATATTAGCTATTGCATAGTTTATTGTCGATCCCATAAAGCAAAGCTGATAGTTTTTCGAAATCGAATAGCTGATGATAAACGTAGCTGCTTTACTTAGAGCATACCAAAAGTATCGAGATTGGTCTTATATAAAAGTACGGGATGCTTGACACAAAATTCTGTGGATACATATATCTAGCACTAAAAGTTCTCTACATGCTTGTATTATAGTAACATGATTCAAGTGATATTATCATATTAAAAGCTTTAATGAAAGCAATCTACCATAATTTTTAGTCGAATGAGGCAAATTTTCGTTGCTGAATTAGGGTGTAGACTGCACTTAACAGCCAACCAAAATCAAACCATGATGAATTATATTTTGTCTTAGGTGGTAAAGCGTCATTATATTATACAGTTGCCAAATGATGAAAACAGTTCTGAAAAGAGCAAGAAGAGACTGAAGCTTATGTCACGACTTGTTCGATCTGTAATCGAGACAATGTCTGAAAATAATGAAGAAGTTCGCTGGCTCATTGACGACTAACTCCATCTTATGATTGATGAAATACAAATAGAGACTGGTATACGTCATGCTACATTTGAACAGATTGTTTCTGATTACCTGAAACTAAAAAAGAATGGCCACTCTCGGGATAACTCAGATTGCTGACAGATGCTCATTGTATCGAACGGGTTCGGTTTTGTGAAGAAAATTTTGAAAAACTCCAGCAAGGAACATAGTAATTTTGTGACATAGTGAGAGATAAAGAGTACCATGGTGTGATGCAGTGAGTTTCCTCAAAAAACTCTATTTTATATTTTTGTCAAAATTACTGATCAAGTGTTAATTCATCAAGTTGATCAAGTAGAGATCTCGGTCATCACTATTACGTTGATAATTACTGGGGGCTTATAGCCCAGAAAATTTGCAAGACAAAATCAATATCTAATGCACATACCATAAAACTTCATCACGACAACGTCAAATCACATATGCATAAATATGTTTCAAGCTATCTCTAATTGAAAGATACCAAACCCATTCAGCAATCCCTGAACCGTGCTGTAATCAAGAGCGTCAACTCGATTAATAAAGATGATTATAAAAAATACTATCTACAAGTGATTTGGAGGAGCTCAATTGTATGTAAATAATCAGAAAAACTACTGTCAACATTTAAAGAAATAAAATTTCAAATTACTTATTTCTGAAATTTTTTCTTGAAAATCACAGCCTTCAGAAAATAGTGCTATTCATATTGACTTGTTGCTGACTAGTGATTGATCATCTTTCATGAAACCTACAAACAGTTCTGATCGTCTCACCTTTCTTGATAATACCAGATTGTGCAGATTGCTCTTTGATCTTAAGTAATTCTTTGCGTAACTGCACACTCTTGTTATAGTCACCTTTTTGCGAAGCGATCTCAACAAGACACTCATACAAGTTGGGAAGTAAAGGATCGTTCGGTGGATATTCCTTTAACAAATGAATGTAGTATCGTTCAGCCAGATCAAATTTACCCATCTTCCATAATAACTTAGCCAAGGTCCACAGACTCGTCTCTCCGAGGCCATTTTGCTCCTTCATGTCTTCAAGAACGTCCTTCAAATTGTGCTGGTCATCGCCACACAATGACATTCGTATTATCCACACTTGGTCATAACGACGAATTATAGAATTGAGATGGAAAATGGAACCAAGCATAAAGAGTACCTCAAATTCTTCAGGAAAATGACTAAGGGTACTGATATCAGCGAATGGTTTTGTCGAGACTACCTTAGGATTAGCATTGATCTCGAACAAAACTCGTTCTAAATCGAGCTGTTGGGTCGTCTCGCCCAAATAGAATTCAGCTAGTTGACGTTTTTTACTAGTGGAAAGAAATGAATTTACAGAAACGAACTGACCAATGTTTTGTTNTTTTTAAAATTATTGATACTAATGTAGCTAGACCAGTTGATGTTCGACAGAATTATTTGTTTGATAAGAGACGTATGCCAACTGATAAATTACTTTATAGTCGAGACTAAGTGCATAATGTAAATCCAAATGAATTTAGAACATATAGAAAAGAGTTTGCACTCTTAGCTTATTTCTGTCGAGATGCTGTATTTTTGTGTTAGTTTTTAAATGTTTCGCTCAGAAACACCAGAAAAAAATGCTTTTCGAAGTTTTGGTCAAAATCATAACAAAGACTACTAAAATCTGATACCATGATATTACAAACAGAAAAATATGAATCTGTTAATCTATGATAATTTTCAATTACCTACTTCTAGATAAAATCTGCATAATGCAAATAGTCCCAACCTCGAAAGTCATTAATTAGTTGGCATACGTCTCTCATCAAACAAATAATTCTGTCGAACATCAACTGGTCTAGCTACATTAGTATCAATAATTTTAAAAAGAATATTTCCATCGAAATTAATTCTTTCAATATGTACTTGTTCTCAAACTGAATAAAATAAATCAGCAACTAATAGATCAATAGCAAGTTAATTTGGTTGTGACAAATATCTTGAATTTAGTAATAGAATCCCATAATGACCATTGCATTCAGTAGAAAACGTATTTGATTATCTTTTATTACAACTGTTAATTGTGTCCTATTGAATTTCATTCGAGAAATTTTACCAATATATAATTATTTAGAAAAATAGATATTCTTTCACAGTTAGTTTAACGAGAGCATTGTTTACTTCATTTGATAGAGGCACTTTGATCAAAACAGGGTGATGATCAAATCACTCTTTTATATAATGTATATAAGACGAAAATATGGTCGTAAGTGTCTCAGTGGTAAAAATTAGAATGATTTTTGCAAACACTTTCAGTTCGGAAGAAAAGTACAACACAATATGCTATATTCTCTATCAGAAATCAATTTGAATTCTTGCATTGTCCTCAGTCAAAACAGTAAAAAACATGCCACAAACTGTGCCATAAAAATGTGTTGTATGATAGATATTTTAATCATTATTTAAAAACATCTTGAGAGATCAATCGATCACCGAGTTTAAACTATTTCGAAGTCATCTAGTCAGGATCAAATAGACTTGATATGGTTAGGTCTTAGAATCTTGCCGTCTTATATTCCAAGAGTAATTGATAATAATTCAAGTTTTCAAAAACAAACTACCAGACTTCCCGAAGAAGAAACTTAAATCATGTTTCCAGAATGCCTCCCAACAAGCACCTCCTGTTGCAGAATATGACACATGTGATATATTTTGCATTAGTATTGATCCATATTGTTTCTGATTATTTTTGGCCAAAAACTCTCTCGAATACGTACCGAAGGGCAAAAACAAAACTTACTTTTGTGTTTTCAGTACGAACATTTGCTTCACAAATACGCTCACTCATCCATAGTTACACCTTATAGACAATGAATCATATAAATAATTCAATGATCAATCGATAATATTCTTAAGAAGAATGTTGGCAGACATTCATAGAGCTCTTGTTATAATAAGTTTTACAAAAAAAACGGTTGAATCCAGCGAAACACGAACATCTTTAGTGCAAGAGCGTCTTACAATATGGGTCTCAAGTAATGATGAGTCTTTTTCTATGAGATCTCGTTTTTTTCTAAAAATCGAGTTTCGTACTTTACACTAGATTTCGTATTCGAGAGGATCTCGAATACCAGAGCGTCGACATCAATTTTTACTACTACTTTTTGACTTCCATAAAACATTACTATAATCAACATAAATCAAAACGGATAACCATCCAAAAATCTTGGTTCCAACTCCAAGATGGTTGTATTAGAATTCATTCAAACACGTGCAGAAATAGAGTCGAAAGAATTTCAAAGATTATTTTCTTACCAAAGCGTTTGACATATATCCTTATCAAATGAACTAGAGCATTCGTTTAACATAATCAATAAGCTTTACAATTCCACAAATAGGTTATTACATGTCACTCATGCATAAATTGAATGTTGACTTTGGAAAACTCTCCTGTAGCTTAAAGAAAAAGTCACGCGTTAGAAATTAGCCTAGTGTAATATACACCATAGAAAAATTTTACAACCAGCGAACACGAATATAAATATACTCAAAATGACAATTCTGAAGAATAGTAGCATGAAAACTGATTAACTAACATAAATGAGTTATATTATCATTTAAATAGAGCAAAATATTACAGGCTGTAAACTGATAGCCATATGATTGAACGAAAAGATTTCGAATGATGTAATCCTAATCTTCTTGGATGATTGTTTCGCAATTAATTGAAAGTCAAGATATTACGAGTTAAAGAATGAATCTTCTCAAATTGTTGCAACTAATAACAATAGAACATGTGACAGATATCTTTCGTACAATTATCAAGATTGTTAGGAGTAATTTTGAAGATTTCATACAGATAAACCATTCTACACTATCCTTCCTTTAAAACAGCAGCAACTTTTTGCGCATAAAGCTAAAAACTGACAATATTCCACAGTACTCAACAGAATATAATTCATAAACTGAACTGTATCAATAGCCCTAAGATAGGGCTGATTAGATTTTCGGACCAATAATTTTATAGCATAGAAACGCAAGGGTGGTTATGGATAACTCAGAATATTTATTCGGTATAGATAGAGAAATATAAAGAATTTCAAGATATAAGAAACTATGATACGATATGGACGTTGATGTAATGAATTAGTGGAATGGTAGGACTCAACTTTAAATATGAACTAATTCTATTTTTAGGAATCGTTTTGTGACGTAGCCGTTTAATTAAGATATTGGAAAAAAAAGGAAACTTTCTAGACTGGAAAAACACTGTATTTCGAGTTTTTCGATTCTCTATTAGGATGGAGAATAAATTTCACATGTGTAGATTTGTAGAAAAAGTAGAACTCTATCAATAGGTATATGACTCAATTTGAATAGTGAAAAATTTCATAAAAAGTATAAATCAGTTTTTCACATTTTTTTACGCTATTTTTGCGGGTGTCTATAGTCGGACAGGTCTAGCGAACCAGAGGTAAATCTTTAGACAGTAATCTTTTGGATTCATCTATGGTAGATAAGGCCTGAAATTTCTACGGAGTTAAATCCGGAATCAGTTGAGTCCCATGCTGTTTAATATCCAAAAATCATTGATTTTTTCGTGGAACGTCTCCGAAGTATGAACGTACTCTGTTTCCCTCTTCAGTTATTAACTAATGAAAATTTTCAACAGTTAATATCGAAGTATAATAACTAACAATTTTTCAAAAATTATTTTTTAAAATATAGCCTGTTCTTCTTTGGATCACATGGAATATTCTTTGAGTAGAGTTTCTGCATTCACTGACGACACAATTGATAAAATATTGCAAAATACCTTAAATTTTTTGCTTCCTTGAGAAAATTGGCACCCTTTTCTCTTCATTCACTCAGCGATTAATTGAGTCAAGAATTTATGATCTCTATCGGCTCTAGTTCTGACTACATATGATAATCAAAAGATACTTTTCATTTTCGTCTTTTCATAGATAAACACAGGCATCAATCATTGCTAACTTGCTCAGTTCTCTTTTCGTCTTTATCCGAGTTAGACGCATCGCAATTTTGCTTACATTCCCTTGTAAGTGCTCTTATCTTTTCATCAGAGTGAGTTAATAATCACATGATGGAAACTAATTATCATCACAATCAATGTGGTGTACAAAAAGACGTAGGAAATAAACGGTCTTTGACTTATAATTTATGCAATCAGCAGATCAATTTACAAGAAACTTCCAACATCGAATCAGGTGATGATGATGGTATTGGCGTACAACGAGAATACATTATGAATGAATTGGCAAACGATGAAGGATTGCTAAATGATTTCTTACAATTTCGTCAACAACAAGCACAATATCGAATTCAAAAAACAGGACACAATTTAAATCCGTACTACGAAAATGCTTCGTCAAATAAACAAGTAACTCACAAACAATTAAATCAATCTAAAAAGTTGCAATCAATAATACAAGTACAACCAGATGTTTCAACGC
>CAJNSZ010000766.1:16359-52563 GCA_905329745.1 Rotaria sp. Silwood2 | reverse complement strand
TTTAGTATAACTTATAGTGTTCCTCTGAATGAATTTTTTCCATATGGATCAACAGCTAGCGAGCAATTGTTTTCACCGAACGATGATGAGAGTACAAACGCTTTACCATTACCTCGAATATTTCCTTATTTTAATGACAACCATCGTTAGATTTATTTAGCGAACAATGGTCTTTTTTCTTTTCTGGGGCCAATATATCAATTTGTACCTACACCTTTTCCACTTAACGATGGTCGTCGCGTGATTGCCGGATTCTGGTCTGATATAGATACGCGAAGCTCTATTCCATCGGGTAATAAAGTTTATTATCAGATTCATGTCAATCAAAGCAATACTATTGTATTTGAAAAAGCAGTAGCTTATGTTCAACAATATTTTCCTGGTGAACGATCATTTAATCCATCGATGATTATTACTGGTACATGGTATCGAGTTGGTGCTTATTCTTATCAAACAAATCTAGTGAATACATTTCAAATTATCCTGGCAACAGATGAAATACGTAGTTTTGCTTTTCTTTTTTATAATGATTTACAATGGGCTAGTCCTTCAACTAGTTCTTTAATAGAGGTCAATTCATCATCTGAAATCGGTGGTCAAGCTGGCTTTAATGCAGGTGATAGTATTATTTATGAAATGTTACCCTATTCCCGAACCAGTTATGTTCGTCGATTAGTAAATACAAGTAATGTCAATGTTCCTAGTCTCTTTGTTTTTCGAATTGATTCCGATACAATGCTGTCGGTGGCTGTGATAATGATTCAAATTCGCTATTTCGACCACGTCGTGGATCTCAACTTGGTTTTACAGCAATTACTAGTCAAGGTCCATGTTTCACAAATACTTAGGTCAGTCCAAAAGTAGTTGCGGAGGTATGATAATCCTTCAAAGAAGGGTTCGATCATTTTTTTTCTATACAGTCTGATAGAGAAAAGAAAGCTCTATTTTTCTATGCTATTTGATCTTATTCAGACTAATCCTATGATAATAAAATTTCTATAAGACTTGTTTTGGTCGGACGTGTGCTTGTTGTACTATATCATATTCTGTGTTCCATACGCGTAATATTCTTGCCATTCTCTTTTTTTCTTTTTTTTTCGTCTTCCTCAGTCCCGAGCTGTTTATACATATCAAGATATGCAATGTCTAATGACATCAGAACGAAAAAATACAGAGTTCACCAAGCTCTTATTTCATCAAATGTTCGAAGTAATCGCGCCGATTATCCACGCATAAGCGCATACGTTGAATCCATTTATCGAATGTTTTTCTGTATTCTTCTTTATTTAAGGAGTTCATGAAGTCGGATACAGCCTGATGTAACGATTCTGAATCACTTTGATCGGGCATATTTTGTTTGATAAAATCGAACAGCCAAAAATCACACGGTGCCAAATCTGGAGAATAAGGTGGATGTTTGATTATTGTAATACCTTCCGATTCAAGATAATTTGATGCTTCCTTATGAACATGTGGTCGCTCATTATCGTAATGAAGTTTGATACCCTGGACACCACAAGTAGGACGTTGTCTTTTGATGTTATCAATAAGAGGTTCTAAACAATTATCGATGTAGTACCGATGGTCGATAGTCTGCCCCCGTTCTACATGATGAATAAAAACAGGACCAGTTGATTTAAAAAAGATGCTCATTAAGGTTTTTGGGGCATAAGGACTTTGTCGTACTACTGTAGGTGGAGGATCATTTCTTGAAGCCCAAGCAGAATTGGGCAACTTTCGACCAATGTGCTTATGGCAAAACCATGATTCATCACCTGTTATAACATCACATAATCTCCATGCACTTGATTCGAATTTTTCTAAATTTTCTTTGCATATTCGAACTCGTTCAGCCTTTTGTGAATCAGTCAGCTGCTTAGGTATGTAACGAGCAGTGAGTTTCTTCAAATTCAGATGATCGAATATTATTCGATGGATAGTGCCATGGCTGAGACCAGTTTGAACCTCCATTTCTTGTATTTTAATATGAGGATTATCATTGATAAGGCTACGAACTTGCTCGATATTTTCAGATGTTGTCTCGGTTATAGGTCTGCCAGGTCTTTCTTCATCTTCAACATCTTATCTTCCTTCTCGAAATAATTTAGACCACCATTCCATCGTCCTAAGTGCAGGAGCTTGATCGCCAAAAACAGAACATAATTCATCGTAAATAATCCTTGCTGGAATATTAAGTGCAGTGNTCAAATGTTCGAAGTAATCGCCGCGATTATCCACGCATAAGCGCATACGTTGAATCCATTTATCGAATGTTTTTCTGTATTCTTCTTTACTTAAGGAGTTCATGAAGTCGGATACAGCCTGATGTAACGATTCTGAATCACTTTGATCGGGTATATTTTGTTTGATAAAATCGAATAGCCAAAAATCACACGGTGCCAAATCTGGAGAATAAGGTGGATGTTTGATTATTGTAATACCTTTCGATTCAAGATAATTTGATACTTCCTTATGAACATGTGGTCGCCCATTATCGTAATGAAGTTTGATACCCTGGACACCACAAGTAGGACGTTGTCTTTTGATGTTATCAATAAGAGGTTCTAAACAATTATCGATATAGTACCGCGATGGTCGATAGTCTGCCCCCGTTCTACATGATGAATAAAAACAGGACCAGTTGATTTGAAAAAGATGCTCGTTAAGGTTTTTGGAGCATAAGGACTTTGTCGTACTAGTGTAGGTGGAGGATCATTTCTTGAAATCCAAGCAGAATTGGACAACTTTCGACCAATGTGTTTATGGCAAAACCATGATTCATCACCTGTTATAACATTACATAATCTCCATGCACCTGATTTGAATTTTTCTAAATTTTCTTTGCATATTCGAACTCGTTCAGCCTTTTGTGAATCAGTCAACTGCTTAGGTATGTAACGAGCAGTGAGTTTCTTCAAATTCAGATGATAGGATATTATTCAGTGGATAGTGCCATGGCTGAGACCAGTTTGAACCTCCATTTCTTGTATTGTAATATGAGAATTATCATTGATAAGGCTACGAACTTGCTCGATATTTTCAGATGTTGTCTCGGTTATAGGTCTGCGAGGTCTTTCTTCATCTTCAACATCTTCTCTTCCTTCTCGAAATAATTTAGACCACCATTCCACCGTCCTAAGTGCAGGAGCTTGATCGTCAAAAACAGAACATAATTCATCGTAAATAATTCTTGCTGGAATATTAAGTGCAGTGCGTACTTTGATGTAGAAACGAAAGTTTTCCTTATTCATATTTATAAGAGTGAATGCTACTGTGATTTAATCGAAGTGTGTTGCTTTATCCTCCTTAGAACACAATTATATACTATGTTTATATGCAAAACAAACAAAACACGTGTCTTTTCACATGCATGTACGTACAGTTCGGGACTGACGAAGACGAAAAAAAAAAGAGAATGGCAAGAATATTACGCGTATGGAACACAGAATATGATATAGTACAACCAGCACACGTTCGACCAAAACAAGTCTTATAGAAATTTTATTATCATAGGATTAGTCTGAATAAGATCAAATAGCATAGAAAAATAGAGCTTTCTTTTCTCTATCAGACTGTATAGAAAAAAAAATTATCGANTTGAAGGGAAGACAAAACTCTTTTAAGTAATCGCAGTGACACGGTTTTTAGAGATCTAGAGAGAAAACCGTCAAGAAACGTTGCAAAAAATATCCATAATATACAGTTCGATGTGTCTAAACACCCTCTTTCCAACGGTGAAAACCGTAGCTCTCTATCATGTACCCATCAAAAGTTATTCGAAAAATACCCACTGCTCTTCTATTTTGAAATGGATATTACTACTTTTGTTTCATCGCGCGATGTCAATCAGATGAAGAACAAAGAGCTTATTCAGTTGTATCTGTAATCAAAATTAATGTTTGTGTCATCAGTGAAATATGTAAATAGTAAAACAATGATCTAAAAATAGGTTTCATCTGCCATATAATAATTCGTTTCTATGGAAACAGCGACGTTTCTAATGGTAATCTGAAATAAAAAGCCAGCTTCCATTATATTTGTGCGGAAAACATGCAAGATGATACTCTGTTTTTTCAAACAACGTCTCACAAAATTTGCAAGTCGAACACTGTTCAAATTACTTAGATCAGTCCAAAAGTAGTTGCGGAGGTATGATAATTCTTCAAAGGAAGGTTCGATAATTTTTTTTCTATATAGTCTGATAGAAAAAAGAAAGCTCTATTTTTCTATGCTATTTGATTTTATTCAGACTAATCCTATGATAATAAAATTTCTATAAAACTTGTTTTGGTCGGACGTGTGCTGGTTGTACTATATCATATTCTGTGTCCCATACGCGTAATATTCTTGCCATTCTCTTTTTTTCTTTTTTTTTTCGTCGTCCTCAGTCCCGAGCTGTTTATGCATATCAAGATATGCAATGTCTAATGACATCAGAACGAAAAAATATAGAGTTCACCAAGCTCTTATTTCATCAAATGTTCGAAGTAATCGCCGCGATTATCCACGCATAAGCGCATACATTGAATCCATTTATCGAATGTTTTTCTGTATTCTTCTTTACTTAAGGAGTTCATGAAGTCGGATACAGCCTGATGTAACAATTCTGAATCACTTTGATCGGGTATATTTTGTTTGATAAAATCGAATAGCCAAAAATCACACGGTGCCAAATCTGGAGAATAAAGTGGATGTTTGATTATTGTAATACCTTCCGATTCAAGATAATTTGATACTTCCTTATGAACATGTGGTCGCCCATTATCGTAATGAGGTTTGATACTCTGGACACCACAAGTAGGACGTTGTCTTTTGATGTTATCAATAAGAGGTTCTAAACAATTATCGATATAGTACCGATGGTCGATAGTCTGCTCCCGTTCTACATGATGAATAAAAACAGGACCAGTTGATTTGAAAAAGATGATCATTAAGGTTTTTGGGGCATAAGGACTTTGTCGTACTACAGTAGGTGGCGGATCATTTCTTGAAACCCAAGCAGAATTGGACAACTTTCGACCAATGTGTTTATGATAAAACCATGATTCATCACCTGTTATAACATCACATAATCTCCATGCACCTGATTCGAATTTTTCTAAATTTTCTTTGCATATTCGAACTCGTTCAGCTTTTTGTGAATCAGTCAGCTGCTTAGGTATGTAACGAGCAGTGAGTTTCTTCAAATTCAGATGATCGGATATTATTCGATGGATAGTGCCATGGCTGAAACCAGTTTGAACCTCCATTTCTTGTATTGTAATATGAGGATTATCATTGATAAGGCTACGAACTTGCTCGATATTTTCAGATGTTGTCTCGGTTATAGGTCTGCCAGGTCTTTCTTCATCTTCAACATCTTCTCTTCCTTCTCGAAATAATTTAGACCACCATTCCACCGTCCTAAGTGCAGGAGCTTGATCGCCAAAAACAGAACATAATTCATCGTAAATAATTCTTGCTGGAATATTAAGTGCAGTGCGTACTTTGATGTAGAAACGAAAGTTTTCCTTATTCATATTCATAAGAGTGAATACTACTGTGATTTAATCGAAGTGTGTTGCTTTATCCTCCTTAGAACGCAATTATATACTATGTTTATATGCAAAACAAACAAAACACGTGTCTTTTCACATGCATGTACGCACAGTTCGGGACTGAGGAAGACGAAAAAAAAAGAAAAAAAGAGAATGACAAGAATATGACACGTATGGAACACAGAATATGATATAGTACAACCAGCACACGTCCGACCAAAACAAGTCTTATAGAAATTTTATTGTCATAGGATTAGTCTGAATAAGATCAAATAGTATAGAAAAATAGAGCTTTCTTTTCTCTATCAGACTGTATAGAAAAACAAATGATCGAACCCTCCTTGGAAGGATTATCATACCTCCGCAACTGCTTTTGGACTGACCTAAGTAAGTACTGAACAGAAGATCATGTTAGAAACTTTAGAAAAAGCTAAAAACTTCGCGCTTTTTAGAAAACTTTGAGATTTCAGGCAATTTTTCTGAAACGTAACACACTGGTTAGCTCTCGTGAGAAACTATTGCGGTACTAATTTCAGCTCTATCAAAGCATGTTTGACGACATAGTAGCATGAATAATAAGAAAGCGTCTTGGAAACCAAGTGACGGTGACTATCTCGAGGGGTACTCGGAGACTTGTTTTCAGCTGTGTAACAGCGTTTATACGAGCTGCTACAAGACACATGTTCTATATTTAAGTCTAAGTGGAATAGGAGCCACTTTGAGTGTCTGCATCTAGTTCACCTCCCTGGGACTCTTTCATGCTCACCTTATACTCCGACGGGTATTTGGCAATTCATGTTCACAAGGATCAACGACCAGAATTTTTGCCACTTTTCAAGGCTACAAAATGCAGTATGTGACACCTAGTTACAATAAGTAAAAGATTTCAGCAAATAGTTTTCCAGACAACTCTGGAAGTCTCACAGAAAGCTGATCATCTTTGACACATTCGTTTTTAAGCCGAATAAAGTGGAACACTCACCATGAACTCAGGTTGGACGCGGAAGGGGCCCCCTTCTCTTGATTCTAGCTCATGTTACAGTGATAGATAGACAAATGTCGGAGCTATCATCTGTGCAAGTTTCAAAATTTGTCATCAACTCTTCGCACATAAACAGGGGCTTGCAAGTTTGGAACTTTTGGCACGCATTTTTGACCCGCTGAAAAAGGAAGCAATTTTACTATTCGCCAACTACATCTTCTAAAACTCTGTTTGTGATGCAAATATACCCACAAGGCTCAAGGCTAATCGTGAGGACGGATAAAAGAATAAAATACAGGCAAGTCCCAACCAGGAAGACGATGTACGTCCGACTAGCTAGTAAAATATGGACGTTGCTGTAGTCCCGATCTTGCCGAATACGACACTGAAAGCTGGATTGTAATCGAAAAAGTATTGCTACAAAAAGGATTGATTTTTCACGTTAACGTGAACTTTTCGAAATTCCTATGTCGCGACTGTATCAACCCCTCTAAAGAAACTTTTGCTTTTTCTGAAATTTTTCTAGATGTATCCAAGATACTGCTATCCATACCCTTTTGTCCAAAAACTTCTCTTTCTTAATAAAAAAATTAAAATCCTACGCGCTACAGGATAAACTGGATTTTTCAACTGTAGCACTTTGTATTGAAATTCTCTATTAAGATAGGGAAGTTTTTGGCCAAAAGCGTATGGATAGAAGTATCTTGGCATCCTCCAAGAAAATTTCAGCTCGATCGATAGCGCCATCACTGAGTTTGAAAAGCAGTCAAAAAGAGGCAGAGGGTACCGTTTTTATTCGTGTGGTAGATTCAAGTCGAAGTTTGAATGCGAATGTAACAATGAAGGTTAGGCTTGCCTACTATTTTGTTTTTATCGTGTGTTTTGTCCTTATCTTGTAGTCTTGTATTTCACACTGTTATATTGTTATAATTGCTTAGTTTTGATGCTAGAGTATATAAGCGTATGCTTTGTATGAAAACGAAGCGATTGTATGGTATGAAGGATTAGAATAAAGTGTAATTCCATCTGCACTAAGGTTTCTTCTATCAGAAATCATCACATTTTGATACAAAGCATACTCTTATATACTCAAGCATCAAAACTAAGGAATTATAACAATATAACAGTGTGAAATATAATACTACAAGATAAGGACAAAACTTATAGTAAGAGAAAAGTGCATGGTAAGAACAAAACACATGATGAAGACAAAATAGTAGACAAGCCTAACCTTCATCGTTACGTTTGCATTTTCTGGAAATCAGGGAATATGTGAAACGACCGTATCTCCTTTCCATAGCATTAGGAAGCCAAACCGTTCTAGGAAATGAACAGTGAGACAGGGCTATGCCGCAAACAAAGTTGCATTCAACGGAAAAGCGTCATAACACCTGTGAATGTTCTCGCGTTAGTAGTTGCTGCAGCAGTCTTAGAGCATAGATTATTTTGTCTATTTATTTACCAAAAGGCGTTGAAAAGTTGGTGTCGCTCGTGTGGTTTCTTACCGTTAACACATTATCAATATTTTAATGAATGCTAGAAAACAGGACTAACTCTATGAGAAAGATTAGCAGTTCTTACTTTTGTACAAAAGAGCTCAGGTAGATCATGTAATTCCCGGTCTTGACCACGGAGAGGGCAGGCTATGTTCAACGTCAAGACTTCAACGATCCTACAGAATGTCCTATATTTTCGTATGGTTTCCTTGAGTATTTCCAGGATGACGAAAATATGAAATACGATTTTTTCGACGGAATCCAGTCGGTCACGTTCGTTCACGATTGGATTGCGTCGGAAAAACCACATTTTATTTTTCTGTCGTCCTGGGCTACAAAGAACTTGTAACATATTCGCTTCTCGAGTTCTTCTAGGAAATGTTAGATAGTGGTTCTCTGAATTTATTTGAGATTCCTTCATAAGAAAAACGAAGACATGCAAGGATTTCTCGAGCACTACTAACCGGTGGCCCCCACAAGAGTTACACTCGCCATATGTTTGATTCAAGTCATGCAGGGCAGTCAGAACTCTTAACTACTGAGTTTCTACCAGACATTGTGATGAGCATGCTCGATCATCAACGTTCAATCAACACTCCTGTGGTTAGCTGCGTAGCAGCAGAATGAAGCTATACCGTATTCCTTAGTTGAAAAAACTTAAATTATGAACTTTTCAGTATGAGTTAGATGAAGATCAAATGTCCTGCTCGCCTTATCGCGTTGCTTTCTAGTACTACCTTTCATAAAAAATAAAGTATATCACACGGAAGAAAGCATTGTAGGGTGACAGTCATAGAAGTTGTTTGGTTGTTGTGCGCAGGTGGAAAATACCTTCGGCGAACAAAAGCTCCTTCTCCAACTCACCGCAGCTGGCACTTTTCGGCTTCACACACCCACACACTTCTACGTCTCGCCGTTCAACGATCTGCCATTCATCAGCGCGCACTAGCTATCCGTGACGTGCTGCACACACTGCTTGCCGATCCCTATTATACACTGCTATTATAAATGTCGAATTCGCACAAATTCAAACAGTCCATCGCTTACTGGTGCCTCGCCAACACCGAGTGGGAATGGAGTATAGAACAAGTCTGTCAACTCGCCCTTAATCTCGGTATTGAAAGCGTCGAACTTGCACCGCCAGACACTTATCCCACTCTAAAAAAACACAATCTGAAATGTGCGCTTTGCTGGAATGGAATGCCTGGAGCGCCTTTTATGAAAGGCCTTAACAATCTGAAGAATCACGAAGAAGTCATTGCCCGCACCAAAAAATCCATCGACCTTGCCGCCGAGTACGGTTTTCCGAACGTGATTGCCTTCACCGGATACAAATGGCTCAATCCTGAAGATCCTTCAAGCGGTGAAGTGTCGATTGACGAATGCTTTGAGAATTGCGTGAAAGGTCTTCTCGACCTGTCTACGTATGCCGCCAAGAAAGGTGTCACCGTTTGTCTGGAACATCTCAATACACGCGATGGGTCACATCCGATGAAAGGTCACCCCGGTTACCAGGGTGACAGCATCGATTTCTGCGCCGACATTGTTCGCAAAGTAAATTCACCGAGTGTTCGTCTTCTGTTCGACGTCTATCATGTGCACGTCATGCATGGCGACGTCATTAAATACTTGCGAGCTCATCGTGACGTCATCGGCCACATTCACACCGCAGGCTACCCGGGTCGAAATGAATTAGACGACAAACAGGAGATTCACTATCCCGACATTGTGGCCGCTATTCGAGAAATCGGCTACACTGGCTACATTGGCCACGAATTCATTCCAACTCGTGAGCCCGTGGACAGCTTGTCCGCGGCGTTAAACATGTTCAACGCTTAACCAGCTGTGGTAAAGATCCGAATTATCTCGGCTTCTATCCATTTTCAAGTTTAACATTCAAGTATAACATTTATGAGATTTTCAAGGTCAATAAATACACCAATACCCTCATCGCAGACGATGCCCGTAGCGAGACCACACTAGAGAGGGTGTGGATGTGAATGCGCCGGGGTAGGTGTGGCTGTGGCTGTGAAAGGCTGGGTGTGGGAGTGAGTGTGGGTGTGGGGAGGATTACAGAAGAGCCACAGCCACGCTTTTACACCCTCACCCACCCACACCCTTCTAAATGAACAAATTCGATATGTCTTTTCTTGTCTTCTTAACATGAGAGCGTAGCAATCTTTAACAACCCTTCATATAAACTTTTAGAAGCGCTTTCTAATTATTTATGATCGAATATTTCTGTTACTTGTCATCGAGTTATAAAGAATAGCATGTCTGTTAGGAATGCCCGAAAATGTGGAAATGATGTTGATAGATATTTAAATGTTACTCTATTCATATTAACAAGTAGTAATAAAGCAACCACATTTTCAAGATTATTAAGAGTTAAATTTGAGAATACAGTAAATAAATATTCAATACAATCAAAACTTGGTATTCATTACTTGCTTTTACACTTTAATAACTAATGATGATTCCACACAATCTATTGACACTCTAAAACTTAATTCAATGGCTTTTCAAAATAGCCTAATTCCTGTTCTTGATTCGGCAGCTAGCAGACAACATGTGACAAATAGTAAACTTAGCTCAAATAAATTTTCATAATATCCACTGAAAGTTGTTGATTCAACTATTCTCAAAGTTTTATTGTTATGGTCAAATAAGAATCATTGAAATATTGAATTGTTTTGATGTTGACTTATCTTTATCTAATTTATTATTAGTATTTAATGTTAGGGTATTAATAACAACAATTTATGCAGATATTTGCATTATACAAACAATTTTGATTATGTTAAGCGTAAAACTGACTGTATGTAACATTGTGTAATAATAACGTTAGTAATCAAAAATAAGTTGTTAACGTAATCCCTGTGGGATAAAAATTTGATACACAGTATTGCTAGTATTGCTGATCACATCAAAAATTGTTTAATTCGATCTCTTTTAGGAAGAATTCTTGATTATCGTTTACCTAATCCTCTAGAACTGCAATAAGGAAGTAGTTCACATATTCCAATGAGATATTAGCGATATACGGTCTTTGATCGAATATCAACAAGGCACGTCATGATTTGTGATGATCTCTAGAGGCCGTCTGTGATGGAGTGTTGGACGAGGAGGGCGGTCCAAATTTCTATTCCATATAATGGAACATTCCCTTTGGGTCGTGTGTCACAAAATCCAAGTTTTTTTTGTTATTTAAATTGTCGAAAACTATCGTCAAAATATATTAGTTGGAAACTCAATGCTCGAAAATGGTATAGGGAGTCATAGAATGAATCTTATTGAATATGCCAACAAAGTACTTAAATTTAAACGGAATAAAAGTATCAGTACAACCCATTAATTGAAATTTTTCGTGTTGTTTTTTTAAGTTACTCTTTCTTGTTAGATAGCTAGAAAATATGTTGAACATTATCATTTAAATTATACATGACCAGTAAATCATAAAACTTATCATATTATTAATATAATAATCGCAATTAATGATCCATTAACTCATGAAGCTTTTCGCATTATTTGTTTTTCAATTGAAATTGAAGATTGAAATATACTATCTTATAAGTTATCTTTGTGTAGTATAAATTTTATCAAAATGTATTTAACAAAATATTCCGTTTTTTTCTTTATAGATTGGTCTGTTCCAGACAATACAATGAGTATTTCAATAGCTGGTATTCTAAATACAATTAATGATGATTGTAATCAAACATTAACATATACAACAAATAATCCAATATTTACCTCAATTGATAATCGTTTACCATTAATAACACAATTAAGTTATAATAAATAATAATTTACTATAATATTCACTCGACCAACTCATAATGAATAATCATTAACATTTGTAGATTTATTTATTTTATTTTCATTTGTATTATCGTTTGTTTTATATGTGATTAAACAAAATATTTTCTTTTGGATAGAAAAAGTATTTTTCTTGTATAAATAGAGCTATGTTCATCAAACGTCAACTAATGTTACATGAACTTCAATGACTAATTATGTTTCAGAAACCTCTAAAACTTTAAATTTGGCATCATTAATGATCGGTCAAATGAGTCTTGTTGTGTCCGCTATAAATTGCTATGGAATATTTAAATAGCTGAATGTCTATTGAAAAAGTACCTCTTTTGAGAAGCTACGCTTGGCGAACGCCTTCTCAAGCATTGTCATGTCAAAGTAAGAATAGTCTCTATATTTAATATCGAACAGTTTATTCAAAAATGTTGACTGAACTATGGTATCCAAGCAGTATCATTCCATATCCAAGTTCGTGATTTGTCCATTTCTGGGGCATGTTTCCACGGACGAGCAGGTTCCGATACATGTAGTTGCTCTACAGATGGAACATCATCAAAGACGCCTTGCTGCAGCAGCACACATGCTCGAACGAAAAATAAGTTCACGGCATTTTGTTCTACGTACACGAGTGTATAACCATGCGCACGTCCGAGTGCTGCCAAGGCTAGAATTCCAGCTCCGTAAAAATTGGTACGCGTCCATCGACGTGAATCTTGATTAGGGTCGACGACTCGATTTTCGTTGGGTGGAATTTCATAGTTGAATTCAATAACTACAACACGAGCATGAAATCGATTTGCTTGCAGGATTGACTTCCAAACGAAATAATCGTCGAAACTATGCTACACAAATAATCATACTATTGTACTAGGCGGACTTCTTACTCGATATCGATTGAAAGGAGATCTATGGTAGCTGGAGTCTCGTACTTTGCAAGTAAATCGTTGATATTTTCTGGAGAGATCATCTCACGGCGAAGGTTAATAGAGAGATTTGCATTATTAACATCCATCATTAGACCTTGCCATCCAAGATGTTCACGAAGAAAACGTGTGTTGCATTGTTTGCCATTTTGAACACCGAACTCAACAAAACGGGGTGGCTGATGAATTGTACCAATATTGGCGAAGATCCAGAGGAGTATCCCATCTTCACCATTTTGAGAAAAGATCCGGTACTCATGTTGTTGAAATTGTGTAACCCAATTGGAACTCACTAGGTCGGAAACGACTCTACAAGATTCTGACTGGTTCAAGTCTCGTATACGATGTCTGTGTGAAAATAACAGTAGGATGAGCATGCAGGCAACTAGCATTGTCATAAGGATTAATCGAGCTCTGGTGCATACTAAAATATAAGGTCGAATGATACAGAAGATGCTCACTAATTTCATTATAAATAATTACCTTTGCTATTCATCATTATTTAATTGTCAAAGAGCTATTGGTGGCAGATGTGAAATTGGTTAATATGTATAATATTGTTTGGTGACCAGTGTGATGAAAGACTGAAATCTAGATAAAAAAGCGAGACATAGATAAAGATGTAAAGTTAGTGACAATAAACTGATTTTTGATAATTTTTAATTTCAACAATATTTTAAATCTTTGCGGAAAATATTAATAAGAGAGAGAGAGCAAAAAAAGAAAAAGTTATAAAGATAAAAACCCAGAAAAAGAACTTATGTGCTATGTTAATCAAGCGAAATCTTTCGAATTTCTTTATCGACCGAGTGGGGAACATTCGGGTAGGTAAATAGGAACATCTTTATGGGAAACAGACGTCAATCCAACACAGGAAATCATATCTGTCTTGAAGCAGCAGATTGATATTTTGAACCTTACCATGTCGGGGTGTCGATGTAGATGTTTGGATGTAGTTGAATTGGATACCCACATTCACATCCTTGGTACATCCAACAATGATGCCTTAGACGAATCTACCAGTAACACTGGCTAACGAGAATACATATTCAACTGTGAATCGCCGATCCGGGTGATATTTATCTCACAAGTAGAACTCAGTTAAATTAGAAAGAGCCTGAAAGGATATCTTCCCATAATCCTCCTTATGAAGTTATGACTTGTTATTGGGTTTTCGGTTGATGTCAAGGTATTCATAGAAAACTTTAAAAAAAGGAATTTTTACCTGGATTTGTCTCTATGCATAGGTCTCTTAATTCTTAGAATATCCTGGAAGTTTCAGTCAAAAGAGATGTTTCCTTCTTAGAATGTTGAATATCAAAAAAAGAATAAAATAATCATCTACCACGAAAAAAGTTCTAAAGCAAAGTTTTCTTCAGTATTCAGTACGTCGAAATGAAATCATCTCTTTTAGTTGAAACTTTCAGGATGTTCTCAACATCAAGAGGCCTGTTTATAGGTAAATATGCAGATGAAAATTCCATTTTGTTGAACTCACATATATTTTCGAAGAAAATAGTGAGTGTAAGTTTTAAGTTCGAGTTTTTGCGGCTCCCTCTCTCCCCTCCCCCCCCCCCCTACCTCATTACAGACACCTAGCAACGCAGGCCCCCATTATAGACACCCTCCTCATTACAAACCTTAGCAATCAATAATAAAAGATGTTAGATTTTCTAGTTTTTTTTTGGAAAATTGATCAAGTTATGATTTTGAAAAGTAATGAATATCATTATTTGTGACTTGAGTAATATATATGGTAGTGTGAAAGATCTGCTGTAGCCCATGTCTTGAAAATCGTCGCGATTTTGCCGATTTTTATGAAATTGATGAATAAATCGCGATTTTTCTGCTGTATTTCTATAGTAACAAGCGAAAAAAGCGCGGCGATTTTCGCGACATGGGAGATATGATAGATATGTAAAACACTTATTTGTCAATCAATTCAATGATTATAGTAATAAGAATGATAAATTAAGAAAAATGAATTAAAAAAAAATAATGAGCGAATAGCAACAATGCAAACAAAAAATAGGGCGCCTTTAGAAAAAAGTTTTAAAAAAACTCTGTTCCAAATGCAAAAATTAGAGAGGTTCATACTCTTACGATTGATTATCCTGCACAACAACTATGGTCTAAGAGAGATTTTTCAGTTTTCGTATTTTGTATAAGTTGAATGAGGCTAGAGAGTTTATGTGAGTTCCACATTTCAGCTCCAAAGAGGCTGTGCTAACAAGCTTTTTTATGACTTTTCTATGAATATATTGCAATCAGCAGAAAAGCGGATACAATAATCATAACTTAATAAAAATGGTCTCTAGGGAGATATCCTTTCAGACTTTTTCTAGTCTCACTGAGTTCTACTTATGAGCAAAGTATCACTTCGATCGATGATTCAGAGTTGGATATGTTTCTTCGTAGGACTCAGATAAATATCTTCTCTTTCACTTTATAAAGGGCAAAGAAAAATATATTAAAACACTTTTGAAGTGCATAATAACATTACACACGCAAGATATCTACAGAATTTTGATAAGTCTTGGAACGCGACAAAAATTGTATATATGGACACACAGAACAATATCTAACCATTATGTTTCTATATCAGCATCGAGTACTCATGACGGCCTTTCAAATGATATATGGGGAAATCCATGAGACTTCTACCACTTTGTGGAAGAAGATTATTTTATGCCAACGTTCTGAAAGAAAGTTTTTTTCCGATTTTAATAGTCTAGTTAGATGGATCATAGTCGAAAAAGGTCTGAGATAACAATTACAACCGTTTTGGACATGTAAAGTATGGTGAATCACATCATTTTTTAGAAACACTCCATAGATATAAAGGAATCCCATAATGACTAATGATAAATTGTTAATCATATTTTTCATACTTTTTATTGACCTAGAGAGCTGAAATTTTTATTGCATATATCTAATCAAGATCTTTTATTTCTGAAAGTTTCAAATCTCTTGCTAAAGTTAGTGCTATAATACATCAATTTTCGTAGTCGATTTTTGTAATAGTTTCACAGTAAAAATATGCAAAAATCGAGTACTAATATTTATGTATTTCACCATTAGCTTTAGCTAGCAAGTTGCAAATTTTCAGAAATAAAAGTTCTTGATTAGATATATATGTGATAAAAATTTTAGTTCTCTAGATCAAGAAAAAGTATGAAAAATATGATTAATAATTTATCATCAGTTATTATGGGATTCTCTTTATATCTATGGAGTGTTTCTAAAAAATGATGTGATTCACCATACTTTACATGTCCAAAACGGTTATAATTGTTATCTCAGACCTTTTTCGACTATGACCCATCTAACTAGACTATAGAAATCGAAAAAAAAATTCCAGAAAAGTGGTAGAAACTCCATGGATTCATCCATATTATTGAATAACATTTTCCCTTATAATAATAAAAATATAAGCATGAGAATGGGATGATGAGGGAGTGGGTGGGGTCTGGATGTGAATCCTCTCTAGAATGACACCCACACCCATCGTAGAAGCACAATAACTCAATAGTTATGACTGAAAAAATGAGAAGTCGAAAGTCTCACAAATTGAAAGGAGAAAGTCTGTGTTACTGAAGAGAATCAGCTGAAAATCGTGAAAAAAATAATAAAAATATCATATGGAAAATTCTAATAGTATTTTGATTGTTTGTATAGGAAAAAGTAATCAGATCGACCTAAAAATTTCAGGAAATACCAAACTCACTGCGCTCTATAACATGTCAAAAAAAATCAGCCAATTCTGAAATCTCACTCCATCATCGATGCACAATAGTGAGTGATTTTGTCAGAAACTTGCTCTTAAGCATTAGGCTGACTAAGTAATACCAATGCTTGTGCATTAGCATTATTTCAATACTAATGCTAATACGACATCCCTATTTTTATATATATTGATGACAATAGTCTAACATGTATATTTGTTCCTACGCCTATGTACTTAATTACATTTGCATAGAGAATATAGGTGAACTAATATTACACCGTAGTATGAGAATAATAAAGGGTTCTTTTATAAGTTTCGGCCTCATTTTTATTTTAATTTTATCTTTGCTCTTTTTAAAGGTAAACAGGCATTGACCATATATTTTTGAAGAGCAGCATCAAGGCTATCATTCAAGAGCAATTGCAATCAATTTGTAATAACCCTAAGAAAGCGCTGCATTGGTGAAAATATTGAAACAAATTTATCAATTTTTTTTAATATTCTGTATTATAACGGGTGGGGAAGGATGAAAGACCGCATTTTGCATTTCAATTTTTAATCACTGAATACTTTGTATTAAAAAAACAAAGTGTACCACAAGATGCAGCGAAAAAGGCTCTACTAATTATAAATGTCAGCTTACTTTATAAATACACCTTATGTTTTCAAAATGGAGAAAATTCTGTGTGATCAATATTTCAGGCTGCGAACTGGATCATTTTTTGGTATCCAACGAATTTCTTGTCTTATTGCTTTGGTTAATGAGTCATAATGAAGACTATAGCCGATGGCTGAATTTGGACTAATCGATATATGTTCCCATTACAACAATATGCAATGAAATAAAGTTAAAAGCAATGATTCATTGATTAAGGAGATAAGAAAAGGAATTCATAGAGTACCAAAAAATGATCTGGTTTGGAGCGTGGAAACTTAGTCATACAGAGCTTCTCCATTTTGAAAACAAAAGGTGCATATATAAAGTAAGCTATCCTTGTTAATTAGTAGAGCTTTTCACGCTGAAACTTGTGGTACATTTTGATTTTTTTATATAACGTATTAAGTGATTAAAAATTGAAATGCGAAACGCGGTCATTCATTCTTCCCCACCCGTTGTAATACAGAATATTAAAAAAACTTGGTAAGTTTTTTTCAATATTTTCACCGATGCAGCGCTTTCTTAGGGTTAGTGCAAATTGATTGCAATTGCTCTTGAATGATAGCCTATATGTTGCTCTTCAAAAATATATGGTCAATGCCTGTTTATCTTTAAAAAGAACAAAGATAAAGTAAAAATAAAAATGGGACCGAAACTTATAAAGCACCCTTTATATTTATTTCGAGCATTAAATTTTTTCAACTGCTCAGCGAATAACACCAGATACAAATGAAGATGGGAGAGAGGGAGAAGAATATATATATATATACATGAAAAGAAAAGAAAATTTCTCTTGCGTTCTGTATTGTTTTATTCTGAAAAGAAGAGAAAGAACGATAAAGAATACTAATGTTATGTTCTGTATTTTGCTACTCTCGGACGAAGAAGAAAATAGAAAGTTATCTTGTGCGACATAAGTAAGATAGAAAAATTTCCGTTTCGTTTTGTTTAAAGTCATAATAATTTAAAAATGGATTCACTGTCTTTGTCAATAATTTATTATTTCAATGAGATATGATTGATTATAAGAAAAGAAAAGTACCCTAGATATGCGATAAGCTAGAAGAGAGAAAACGATAAAAATGAAATAAAGAAAATGTTTTATTTTTACTATTTTAGTGTTTGCTTACGAATGTAATCCATCAGCTCTCTACTCTGTGAATGAACTACGTGGAGCAATCGGTTCATGTATATGCTAAGCGAAACATAAAATAGCTAAATCCACTGCTATTGAACGCCAATTGTCACCAACGGCTGTACATGAACTCAAGGAATATGGAGTTGATTCAATGGAACGCTACAATAAGTTACAACATAAGGATAATAAATGGCACAACAGCAATTGATGTATTATTGCAACAATGAATCAGATGTTGAAATGAATGATTAGTAAGATTTTTTTCAAATGAATCTTCTATTTACTCTTGCTTTACTTTTGCTAACTCACTTAGATCTGAAATAAAAAGATTCAATGTAGTAAAATTAAAAACCATTTCAATCAATAATTACATTTCGTAGATCACATGATCAGTAGTTTATGATGAAATAATCTTGTTTTTTTTTATTAACAGCTGCTTTCTTTTTTGTATTTCTACTATCTCTTGCTACGAAATAGTCTTTTTTATATATCTATTCTATTGTTATTTTATTCTATAGATATACTTTTGTATAACTATGATTTGCATCCTTTTCTTGTTTGCATGAAATAATAGGCGTCTTACGTAATTTTTTATATTAATAAGTATTGTCTGTCTTATTTTTTTTCTTTGTTTCTTATTCAGGGATTATTATTGTTTGAAAAATAAATCTATTTGTATTCGTAAATTTATAAATAAATTTATATATCAATCAATAACTCATTTTTAATACAGATTTTTTTCAGCTTTAAAACAATTCATTGTTAATTGAGCGACATATATTAAAGCTGAAATATGAAGGTTAAGGAAAGTACACCACTCTAAGAACTATCAACTGTCGCTTTCAACGAGTAACTTCGTTGAAAAGTGAATAAAAATTCATACAGATACTAAAACAGTTAGATAAACTTTATTTTGTTAATCTGAGATTCAGTTTT
The DNA here is from genome assembly GCA_905329745.1 of Rotaria sp. Silwood2. NCBI lineage: Eukaryota > Metazoa > Rotifera > Eurotatoria > Philodinida > Philodinidae > Rotaria > Rotaria sp. Silwood2. The sequence continues at coordinate 33,350 of CAJNSZ010000766.1, read as the reverse complement.
CAATTCGTATTTAATTAGTCCAACAGTTCATCCAATATTAACACAATCTATTCAAGAATCTTTTCAGCCACCATTTGTTCGAATCTATCGTTTACAAAATATTCTTGCTTATCATCGTAGTTTACAAGGTCTATCTTCTCGTCTCAATATTTGTACTGAGCAATATGCATCGTCCTCCTCGGTGCTAAATACCATGACAACCTTAAAAAGCCCAAACTTACTCAATGAACATTCGGATATAATTTCAAATCAACATATGTTTACACTTGAACAAGAAGGAATAAACATTAATGATGTTGATTGGGAATCTATGCCATCTGATGATAATGAAAATGATGGCATTTCGGCTCATACCAATAGAAGCAATCAGATTCAATCCGATGAGAATCGGGACCATTTTGATTATTACTCATCATCACCATACAATAATTCTAGTTCGCGTTCGGACAATGTTCCAAAAACTGAGTAATTGTCTCGTCGTTCACACACAACTTTAGAGTTATCCGTGCTTCTAAATTGTCTTCGACTCCATCATTCAATTTCAAAATCTTGATTAACTGCTTTTTGTCATCTGTTGTGTCTGCTTGAAGTGCCAAATATTCCAAATGATTATTGCTCAATTAATAAACTAGTTACTCCAGAAAAAACAAGGATTTTTCATCCTAGCCTTGCTGTTGTCTGCTCAATTTGCTATGGCCTAAGCGTACAAATGAATCGATGCTCAGTTAAAGGTTGTGCAGGTCACAATGCATACACAAGGATACCAACTGTAAACTACATATTCAATTTGAAACATCAGATGGAAGCTATCTTGGAACGCACTCCACTAACATCCCTTTGAATAAGCAAAGAAAAAATGAACGATATAACTGATGGACTTGTTGATCAGTGTATTCTTTAATTCCAAAAAGGATCCATTTTATAACATTGCTACTGAACTGTCAATGGCGTATCAATTCAAAATATATCACGTTCTTTTTGAAAAATAATTATTACCATTAATGAAATCTCTCGAAAGATACGGTTCCTGGTACCTAATATGATTGTAGCAATGATATCTTATGAGTCTCAGAAACCGAAACGTTCAGAATTTACTCCATTACTCGATAAACTAGTTGATTAGTTGACTGCACTGGAAAATGGAATTGATATATCTTTACGACAGGAATATAATATTCGTCCTTCATGCTCTTATTTTGTTATTCATTTTTCTGTATATTTGACAGGTATTGTTTGTGATAAGTCTACCCAAGCTATCACCCAGAACATGACAGACATTGGTGGATTATATGTATGTAGCTGCTGTCAGATTACAGGTAGCAATTTTTTCTAAGGAACTATATGTCAATCTTTCGTACTGTGTGCGTGTTTCAGAAAAACAATTGCTGCCGGTAAAGGTCATATTCGTTTTTTTCCATTTGATTTTGAAATAAACCCGATCTTCGTTCAAATACAACATATGATGCAGCTATAAAAATCTTAAATACAGTATACCAATAATGACCTAGATTTTTTCTATCAATTTTTACATTCTTTTAGCGTGATTAACAAAAGCGACATTGTATCCTATTCATGGGTGTTGAAAATAATAATGTCAGAGGGCATTTTAGACTATGTGCTTTGAGAAGATTACGTCACTTTGACATGATTCAGTCATTTTTGGTTGATTCTTTACATAGTTTGTATGTGGGGACACCAGTTGTAAGAGCGATTGACTTGTGTTTCTTTTGAGTCGCTTCAATTTGAAATAATTCTTAAGAGGATGAATGTGAGTGTGAGAGTGCATATTGTTAAAGAATAGAACTGTTTATGACTCCCATAGACTCACACTCTTCGATTGAAAATCTCCAGTCAAAGATTCATCGTGATTTTGACTTCATTTTTAACGGTTTGTTCTTTAGGATGATAGGAATCAAACTTTTGCTGTTGATTCCTTCATGATATTCTTTCGATTGTCACTTTTTGAGTAACTATTTAATCAAACGATATTTCTATAGGAACAAGTTTCGTGTCACATCGAAAAATTGTCATCAATTTGTCCTAAATAGAATTAAAGGTAAAATAATTAAGTTCATCGCAACCAAGAAGAAAGACTAACATAACAAAGAATTTCTTACAAATCATTGTCCTAATAAATCAAAATTGGTAAAACTTTGCTAAAGAAAACAATGTAGGAAACAACATTCATTTCACAGGTCGAGAATCTGACAAGTGGATAGTCATACATGAACTATGTTCGATGAAAATCCTATAAGAAATCCTCAATTTGAATTCGATCAAGAGAAAGTCCCATTTTATTAGTGGATTTGTTTCGATATAGTTTGTTAATTATTCCATATAGATGGTCAAGCCTTGATTGCTGTCTTTCTATCAATGTAAGAGAACAATTTAGTTTCTCTTTTTAATATTATTAATGACTATTTTGAAGGTCGCTTTTGTGAAATTCGATCTATAGAAGTGTTGAAGTATATAGGGTAGAAGTTTCATTTGGAGAAACTCACCCTTCTACTCTACAAACTGTGAAAGACTATAAAATTACAATCAAAGACCTCGTGACATTAACATTCCATGAGAACATATGAAGTGCTTCATGATGTTTTACATTTTAATCCCGCATTAGTTGTGCTAATAGATGGTTTTTTCTATTCATTTATTTTAGTTAAAACAAAGTTTGATGAGTCGACAATTGGCTGAATTCAAATCAATTCGACAAAAACGTTATTTTGAAGCATTTATTTATGTAGTTCTTATATTTTCTCGGACACTGGCATTCATTTTTGCTCTGTTCTACTCTCTGAATTACACTCATATACCAACTTACTGTATTGCGTAATTACAATCAAAAGAATACCCTAATGCAAAATTATTGCGTAAAAAATTTTGTACTATGACAAAAATGTTTATATGCCTCAGCCAAGAAAGTGTTAGTTTATATATATTGCGATCATTCTACGACTTATCATATGAATGGTTCATTGAACAGATTGGTATAATAATTGAACAGTGTGAATCGAACTTGGATGACACGATCTTCAGTCGTGTGTCTTCACCATTAGACTACCGAGGCTTATATTTTTGAGATCCACTTAAATTTTTCGATTATGGATACAAATAGAAGAACAATATAAATTAATATATATATATCACATAAGTCACAACCCTCACACAAAACAGAATTACGTAGTTGAGTAAGACTCTTTTTGATAGATGTCAATCACTCCTATTGCTCGAGATTGCTGATCCCACTCATTCATCGTTTTGTTTCTATTCATCTTGCCTCAATATATATAACGATGAGATAGAATGATCGTTGTCCCACTTCGGTGGTACATATAATAAAATTGGAACGATACAGAGAAGATTAGCATGGCCCCTGCGCAAGGATGACACGCAAAAAAATGAAGCGTTCTATATTTTTTTGTTTGTTAATGGTTCCAATAAATATCTAATTATAATGTTAATATAACAGCAAGCAATACTAACTTCCTCCCAAACGCCATCAAGTAGCGAAAGCAAAAAAAATTTTTTTTAGAAAGATGATTAGAACTTAATTATGATACGACAAAAAAATTAAAAGCTGATAAGAGTATATACAATTACATTTGAAAAAACATTAAGCTAGCGTCGACAGACTAACATAGACGAGAAAGTCTGACGCATGATATTGTATTTAGTTGAGTTGAATTTTCGATAGAAACACTTATATTGAACAAGACAATAGAAACATTCATTTGAGTACACTTGATGGTGTGTCTGTTCTCAACATAAGTATGACAAAAAAAAAACCAATAAGTCTCTTTATGAGATAAACCAAAAAACATTATCAATATTTGAGTGTATTTACTAGATATGATCATATGGGATTAATTCTTTCGTTAACCAATATCTAATATACTCAAAGGAAGAAAATACAATACGTCGAATTAAAGCTTATTGATTATTTGCGTAATTCTTCTGTCAACCAGATATAGAAAATGAGAAAGAAATATAAAGAAACACAAAAAAATACTTATGAACCAGTTATACTTATTCTGTTACAAGAATTTGAATAGAAAATAGCTTAGTATCTTTTGAGAACAGTAAAATAATGACAGCCAAGATGACAATATATATATGTCTGTGTCAACTACTATTTGTCGGTTGCTTTGATCAAGGCTGAATGACATTGTTTTTTCTTAGTTTTTTTTGTCGGGTTGTCTGTAACGTTTAATTCAACAAAACATTTGCCGGTGTCTAATCATGAAGCTGATAATGTGCTAACTAACTATTGTTTCGACTCAATACATTCAGGTGGAACATAACATTGTTTAGATTGAAATTTACAGGCACTTCAGACTCACTTCTGACAAGTGACGAAAACGATCCTTTGATCTTCAAAACAACACGTGTTCGATTGCGCAATGGAGTCGAGCTAGCAGTTGATTATCTCGTTGTATCAAATACCGAACGTTTTCCAGTGATCCTCGAATTAGCACCTTCTGGACGAGGACCTGATCAGGTGAATTATCGGTATAAAGCGCCATATTAACGTGAGCATGGTTATACATTTCTTATAGCTGATTGTCGAGATACAGATGACTCGACTGGTGAAATGGCATTTGTCAGTAGTGAAGATCAAGACAGCTATGATCTGATCGAATGGATTGCGAGGTTCATTCTATACAAGAACTAATCAGTGGTTTATTGCACGAGAGCAATCGCTGCATCTCTTATGTATAATGCCGAGTGCTATGCTTGGCCATCCGATTCAGGACATTCCAAATCTTGACGGTGCATTTGGAGTCGGTTGGGTAATCAACTGGATTAATAATGATTTGAATATTAGCGTATCTCAGATAAACCAGTCGCACCCCTGATCCTATGATGTGACCAAACTCATCAGCCGCTTCGAACATTGGAACTGTATGTAACAGGAAAGAATTTATTATTTTACTGTGCATTTCTTGATCATCGAACATATGACAGTTTCAGGTGCAGTATTGATTTCTTATCATTGTTGTTTACACGCATGAAAGTGTATCTGATGGTGGCTACGATTATCGAACGGGAAAGCCGATGACAACAGTTGAAGATTTTCGTGTTGCCGAAAATCCATTGCTATCAAGTTTGAATATGACACATGATTCTTTGAATGGTGTTTAAAAGATAGTCGACGACCAGACTGAACAACAGTTAGAATCTATGTAATTGGGAGTGATCAATGGGTGGCATGCAATATTTTTCCACTACCAGTAGCTCACGAGCGATTATTGTTCCTGAAAAGTGAAGGGCACGCTAATAGCATGGAAAGGGATAGTCGACTACAATGGAATGCATCAAGGTTAACTGCAATGAATTCCTATTTTTATGATCCAACCAAACNGATTATGGGAAGTCAATGTTTGTTCATTTTACATACTGTTTAAATATGAAAACATTCCAAACAAAATTTCATATCCTTTAAAATAAATATTTTATCGAATCTCCTATTAACGAAATTAGACCAATTCTTGGTACACGTAATGTTCAAAACTTACAACGACAGCTAGTACACAATAAATAAATTAAATTACCTGATCCATATGCTAATGAATTTTACAAGGTGAAAGAATCTTAATGAATGTGGTCATTTTATTTTTAAGATTCCAATTGATACACAAGCTTCTGATAAAATTGGACACTCTGAAATCATCCTTCAACTATTTAAGAAAAGAAATTTTTATGGTTGTACTTCTTATTCCACTTTACTAGTGTGATTTTTGTTTTTCTCATTTCTTCTTTGAAATGTAAACAGGAAGTTTTTTATTCCACTGTGCTAGTATGATTTTGTTTTTCTTTTTCTTCCTTTTTTGTATCAAGAAAATCTTTTTAATGTTCGTAAAAATCTTTTTTATTAATCTGCTTTAATTTCCATTTTTGCAATTTCTCTTTTTTCCTTGTGCTTCAAAATTGTAATACAGTGCAGAGCCCTGATGAGTGTTTTCATTATATCAATAAATAACACGAAACGCGTCGGCAAATTAAACTCTGCATTTATTTAATGACTTTTTTATACAAAGCACATTAACTTATTATTTTAACAAATTCATTTAACTTCGACACAACAATCGATTGCTGAAAAGCAAGAGTTGAGAAGAGCAGATTGACTATATCTCTTTTTCAACATAGATAGGTCAGCCTGTTTTTTTTATTGACTAAGTCGACCAATGGAAGTTGAGTTGCAGCGAGATCAAAGGTGACATTCATAGCTGCAACAATTGTGTCCAATACGCCAGGTAAATCCTTATGATGTATAAAGTGTAGGCTAAGTCGATTGGAAAGTATATCAGATAATGAAGTATGAAGAAAATGTGTTTCAATCGAATGCATGAATGTGTTCAGCCTATAGTGTATTAACTGTGCCAATCTAGCAAGTTGATCAATAGCAGCCGCATGTTGTCCAAGAATCAATGAATGTTCATTTACAAGATGAATTGTTTTGTTTAGGGCAATTTGAGTATGATTAAGCGATTGCGCTAGTTTGAGCTGGCCTTGATGTAAATGAAAAAGTTGAGCTGTTAATGTATTCGTAGTTGTGTGTAACAGAGATAAGGAGTTTTGTATGGCTTGAATCGCGTGTTGAAGTCGTAAGACTTGAATAGAATTATGTGCGGAAAGTGCTAGTGCAGCAGATCCGATTCCAAGCGATAGAACTTGAGCTAGAAAGCGTCGGCAACGTATAGATGAGTAAGTAGATGAGTTAGTTAGTGAACTATTACAACCAGATATTTTTGGAATAGCGCTTAACGGTAATAATTAACACTTATCCCATGTCATGGGGAACGATGCCGTGAATGAGACAATACAATCGGATGGAGAATATTCGGTAAGGTAGTGAAAAATCAAACCAGATGAAGCGTCGATGACAACAGATTGTGATAATTTGATGAGCTGGGTGACAGCTATGTTGTAGGCAAGTGGAGTGATGAAGAAAAGTATAAACAGGATGCTATGCAAATTATAGATCATATTTACGACCAAATATACGAATCAGTGTATGATGATGAAGGCGATAGTAAGTAAATTGAGAATAGAGAAATGTTTATATATGAGGAGCAGGGAAGAAGAAAGAGAAGGTAGGAAAAAAATGTATAGACACGCACTAACAGACTGACAGCTATGTATAAATATCTGTGAGTACGTGCTAAAGCGAGAAGAATAGTCTGGGCAGTGATGAAAAGAGAGAAAACAAATGAATGAAGTGCTTAGATTGATAAATCGCAGAATATAACCGTGCGAGGGTAGTGCTGACGTGCATCGTGAACATAAACAATTAACAGTGTCTGATATCATCAGTTATGTAAAGAGAAAAGCGTTGACAAGGTGTTTATCCGCCGTCGAAGGATATAGATGAAGACAGGAACGGCAGTGTGTGATTAGCATGACGAGTAGAGAACAAAATGGAAGAGAAGAGGGAGGAGAAAGAGAACAGAAAGAGATGAGAGAGAGAAAAAAAAATTGTCTTTTTTTTTATTTTATTTTTTTAATATCGAATAGGTGGTCGTCGTAAACGTAAAGAAATAAGTCGTGTTGTAGTATTTGAAAGCGTTGATGTATCTGAAGAAGATGAGTTTGTGCTGACGTGAGATTCATAATAGTATTTCTTCCGATCAACGTTGGCAGGACCTAGATTGACATTATCGGTTATTCGTGTGACGGTGAAGGTTGTTGGTGACAATTGCTCAATTAGACGACACGGTCCTTGATATTTGGGACGTAGTTTGTATGTGATGACCGTATTTCCAATTTGTGGCTTCGGTATTTGAACCCAGACAAGATCACCAACAGCGAACTGTGGTTTAGATGTATGTTTGTCATAGTTGCATTTTTGAATAAGTTTCTTGGCTTCGTTATGTTCCCGCACGAGGTTGTGAGCAATACGAAGATTGTTAAGTAAGTTTTTGAGGTAGTGATGGATGTATCTGTGCTCTGGAGTTGTAGGTACTGGACCTGGTGGTGGATTTGTAAGTATAAGATCCAATGGTAGATGAAGATCTCGACCTAAATTGAGAAAAGCAGGTGTTTTTCCGGTGGTTTCGTTGACAGAAATGCGTATAGCGAACGCAAGTTTTTGAATTTCTTGATCCCATAAATTTGGTCGACGTTGTGTATAGATTGCGATCTGTGCTTTTAAAGTACGATTGACTTGTTCGGACATGTTGGTTTGTGGATAATAATTAGCTGTGAATTTACGTTTTATCCCCAATAAAGTACATATTTCGTTAAACAATTGAGATACAAATTGTGGTCCGTTATCGGACAGTATATATGACGGTGCGCCGTAACGACAAACTACTTCGTTAATCAAGATGTTTGCAATGTCTGTAGCCGTGGTTTGGCGTAGTGCGAACAGCTCTACCCATCGAGTTGAGTAATCTACCACGACTAATAGGTATTTCTTTTGTCGTTGTGTAGGTGGAAACGGTCCCATAATGTCAACTCCGATTGTATGCCAAGGCTCTGTGACTGTATGTAATTGCATAGGTGATGAAGTTGAGGTGTTATTGTTTATTGTATTTGAATTGTTGACAATCCTTGCACATCGGAACTTATTTAAAGACGTCTCGACGCATTGACGGCCAGTACACTCCAGAAGTTAATCGATAAAGTGTTTTAATGCGACCAGCGTGACCGGCAGTTGGATGATTGTGTGCCCAACTAAGGATTGATTGTTGTAGTGATTGCGGGTTTACAAGTAAATGTTTGTTGCCTAGGGGCCGTTGATCATTATAAGAGTTGATGTGACGTATTTTGTACAGTAGATTATTAATGAGTACGTATGGTGCGTGTTTATTACCATAGTGTTGAGACGAGTTGTGTTGTAAATCCTGAATGATTCGTGCAGTGCGGGGATCTTGTAGTTGTTGTGCCTGAACGTCATTGAGTATATTGGTACCTTCGAAAATGTTAAGTCCTACATCGATAGAATTTAAATCCGGGGCTGAAGTATAGATCGATGGAACGGGATATCTCGAAACAAAGTCTCCATTCGGATTCGATGTGCCGGGACGATGTTGTATGATAATGTTGTACGGGGATATTTTCAGTGCCCAACGTGCAAGGCGACCGGTAGGATCACGTGCTGTCTTGAGCCATTCAAGGGCTTTGTAATCTGAGCGGACAATTACGGGTCCGCCTTCCAAATATTGTCGAAAGTGTTTTGTAGCCCACACAATGGCGAGAGCTTCACGTTCTACTGAACTATATTTACGTTCAGCAGTGGACAGTGTGCGACTGGCATATGCAACAACATATTTTCTATTGTCGTATTCTTGAGTTAGGACACAGCCGATTTCATATTCGCAGGCGTCTAATTCAAGAATGAACGGAAATGAAAAATTTGGAGGCTGCATGATAGGAGAAGAGATCAGCTGCTGTTTCAAAGTATTGAAAGCGACAGTGCATTCATCATTCCAGAGTAGATGACTTTGTTTACCAGTGGACAGTGACGAGCGTAATAATTTTAGTAATGGTTCGGCGATTTTGGCATAGTTTTTAATGAAACGACGGTAATAACCTGTCAGACCGAGAAAAGCTTGCACATCCTTGAGTTTAGTTGGTTGTTGAAATGCAGTGATAGTAGCCGTTAAGTCAGGATCTGGTTTGATGCCTTGAGAAGTTATTAAATGTCCAAGAAATTTCATTTCCCGTCGACAAAAATTACATTTTGATGCTGTGAGTGTAAGATTCGCATCTCCAAGTGCAGTGAAAACATTGCGTAGATCCTCGAGATGTTGTTCGAAGGTCGCCGAGTACACAATTATATCGTCCAGGTAAACGAGACAACATTTCCATTTAAGTCCTGCTAAAACAATATCCATCAACCGTTGGAACGTAGCCGGTGCATTTGTCAGACCGAAAGGCATAACGGTACATTCGAAGAGGCCTCGATGAGTAACAAAAGCAGTAATCGGTTTGCTTACATCGTCGAGTTCGACTTGCCAGTATCCAGAGCGAAGGTCCAAAGTAGAGAAGAATTGTGCGTGTTGAAGAGCATCTAAAGTATCGTCAATTCGAGGCATCGGATAAGCATCACGAATCGTTACCTCGTTTAGTTTGCGATAATTTATACAAAAACGATATGAACCATCTTTCTTTGGAGCAAGAACAACGGGTGATGCCCATGGACTTTTGGATGGAATAATCACTTGTTGTTGAAGTATTTCGTCCAGCTGTTCATCAATAATTTTGCGACGCGCTGGTGCGTATCGGTATGGAGCTGAGTTGCGCGGCTTAGTGTTTGAAATGAGGTCAATATGATGTTTGAGTTGGATAGTTCGTCCAGATGAATTCGTGAATAGTTGTGGACAAGATTTGATAAAATCCGAGAGTGAGCTTTGTTGTGAAGTAGATAAGATTGAGTCGGAGAGACTTGGGAGCTCCAATATAGGAGAGTGGTCGGTACTAGAAATAACATTCAGAATGGGTGAACGTGAATAAGAACTAGTTTTGGAAAAAAGTTGAGAGTTTTTTTGAGGTTGATCGGCTTGGTGGATTCGTTGAGAAGAGTTGTAAGAGTAAAGGAAGTATTTTGATTGTCGTCTGGAAAACACCGCATGATTAGACATGTGTCGAAAATAGACAGTTTGTCGACCACCATCGACTTGCAAATTATGAGAACGAATAAAGTTATTCCCGAGTATACATGGACGCCATATGTCAGGTAAGACGTAGACAGTATGCCAATAAGTTCTTCGATGTAAAGTGATTGGTAGCCGTACGACCCATCGGACTGACAATGGTGAGTGGTTTGCGAGGCGAAGAAAAAGAGAACGTGGAGGTTGCCGCCGACGTTTGGTTAGACGACGATCAAGTGTATTAAAAATTTGGTTGTTGACAAGCGTAAGTGAAGAGCCTGTATCGATTAAGAAAGTTACAGGGCAAGAACCGATATATCCGTTTACAGAAAGAGGTTGAGAGAATAAAGTATCAATAGTGTGTAGTTGCGAACATTGCATGAGCGGGTACAGCAAAGAGGAGTTTCGTGGTCCCGCCCCACGAAAACTCCTTAAACGTTTTTTTTGACGAGGTGGAAGGGGAAATAATGAATGGGGTTCAGCGTTTCATGTAGGTGGTGTTGTTGAGGTGTAATTTGCATTCTTGAGAGGGCATTTCGTTGAATAATGTCCGGTTTCGTAACTTCGCCAGCATGTAACTGTCGGTCGCAAATGGAATTGTGATGCAGCTGGCTGGGTTGGTGCGGATCGTGTGGAGGTACGAGGGTAATTGGGGGTGTACATCGATGTAGGTGCTTGAGAATTGAAATATTTGGTGCTAGTGTTGCGTTTTCCTTTAAGTAAATCACGTTGACGTTGTTCTTTCGAACGAAGAAAAAGAATTTCTTCAAATTTTTGAGCTTCACATATGATCGCTTCAAATGATGAGGAGCATGAGAAGTTCATTAAGTTGAGCATATCAGGTCTCATCTTGCAGAAAAGATGTTTAATAAAATCAGATTCGTTTTCATCTGGCTTTTGTTCGAGCCAGAGTGATCGGAGACGGTCGATAAATTGATTTATAGTTTCATTATCTTGTTGTTTACAATCAATACAGGCTTGTTCTTGTTGAGCCACTCGAAGAGGAGAGTGGAATTGCACTAAGAAACGAGCGACAAATTGGTGTTAGTCCGTGGGTACGTTATGTGTTTGTTGGAGTTGGCAATACCAGTCGAATGCATCATCCTTAAGAAACTGAGAGATGCCACGAAGGAGTGTTGCGCGAGACCAGTTATTAACTGTTCGGGCATATTCTTCGACGCGGAGTAGAAATTGTCGTGGCCGTTCGGTTGGTTTACCACTGAACGTCGGTAGAGTCGTTGATGGTGGTAGAACAATGGTAGTTGAGGCTTGCATATGGGTTTGTAGTAAAACATAAGAAGTTGATAATGAAGTGTTAACAAATGGTGGTGGAACTGCATGAACAGGAGTGTGAACAGTTGTTTGCACATTAGTGGGTGTCGAATGTTCGGTCGGTGGGGGTTGAGCGATGATGTGATTAGTGAAAAGAGTTTTCAATTCTTGAAGATCAGTGTTTAATGAATGTATACTGTCGGAAACCTGTGTCCAAACGGTATCTTTAGCGGTAATCAGGTTTGTAAGGTTTGTTTCCAGAGATTGGAGTTCTTGTTTAGTGTCATCACGAATAGTGTTGATACGAGTATCAATTTGTGAACGAACAGATTCAATTGATTCTTCGAGTGTACGTATCGTGGAATCATGTTGTGAAAGGGTATCAGAGAGGTGCTTAATAATAGTATCAAGTGGTACCTTTGATTCAGCCATGAAAATGAAAAAGCAGTTGAAGAGAAAAACAAGTAGAAAGTAGACTTCGTTAAAATCAGAATAGGTTCGAGTGTCAGGGTCGCCAATTGTAACGATTCCTTTAGTTTATTATCCAAAAGAATGAGCTTCTTCTCTCTGTCCGCTTCTTATATACCGAGAATCGTCCAAGAAAGAAAGAGAAAGAAACATCAATGCATAGGATAAGAACGGAACACAGCAAACAAAAAACAAGAGAGAGCATATGATATGTGTATATATATGTGGGTAAGAGAACGTTCAACACGTTGAGTTACGTGTTGGTGATATCGTCATTAGCGTAGTTATGCGCTAAGACAAATCATGTGATGAAGCTTAATGGCATAATGAGTTTGATCAGCCCATGCGAGCTATCATCACAAACGATGGTGACATAATGTATGATGTATAATGAGTTTATGTTAGAGTGTTACACCATTCTCTTTTTTTCTTTTTTTTTTCGTCTTCTTCAGTCCCGAGCTGTTTATACATATCAAGATATGCAATGTCTAATGACATCAGAACGAAAAAATGGAGAGTCCACCAAGCTCTTATTTCATCAAATGTTCGAAGTAATCGCCGCGATTATCCACGCATAAGCACATACGTTGAATCCCTTGATCGAATGTTTTTCTGTATTCTTCCTTACTTAAGGAGTTCATGAAGTCGGATACAGCCTGATGTAACGATTCTGAATCACTTTGATCGGGCATATTTTGTTTGATAAAATCGAATAGCCAAAAATCACACGGTGCCAAATCTGGAGAATAAGGTGGATGTTTGATTATTGTAATACCTTCCGATTCAAGATAATTTGATACTTCCTTATGAACATGTGGTCGCCCATTATCGTAATGAAGTTTGATACCCTGGACACCACAAGTAGCACGTTGTCTTTTGATGTTATCAATTAGAGGTTCTAAACAATTATCGATATAGTACCGATGGTCAATAGTCTGCCTAGGGGTGAGAAAGTTATTGTTATTTTTTTTTGTTATTATAACAATAACATTCACTTTTTGATTCAAAAACATTAATGAAACAAGTGTAAGCATAGTTTGTGCGTACATCAAAAAATTACTTTATTCATACAGTATCTTTATTACCTTTTGATATAAGAACCAGCTGTAAATATTTTGAGAAATCGTAAAATAACTTTTTTTGTTATTGTTATTGTTATTGTTATTGTTATTGTTATTATTGGATAACAATAACAAAAAAAGTTATTTTACGATTTCTCAGAATATTTACGACTGGTTCTAATATCAAATGGTAATAAAGATACTGTATGAATAAAGTGATTTTTTGATGTACGCACAAACTATGCTTACACTTGTTTCATTAATGTTTTCGAATCAAAAAGTGAATGTTATTGTTATAATAACAAAAAAAAATAACAATAACTTTCTCACCCCTAAGTCAACCTCCGTTCTACATGATGAATAAAAACAGAACCAGTTGATTTGAAAAAGATGCTCATTAAGCTTTTTGGGGCATAAGGACTTTGTCGTACTACTGTAGGTGAATGATCATTTCTTGAAACCCAAGCAGAATTGGACAACTTTCGACCAATGCGTTTATGGTAAAACCATGATTCATCACCTGTTATAACATCACATAATCTCCATGCATCTGATTCGAATTTTTCTAAATTTTCTTTGCATATTCGAACTCGTTCAGCCTTTTGTGAATCAGTCAGCTGCTTAGGTATGTAACGAGCAGTGAGTTTCTTCAAATTCAGATGATCGGATATTATTCGATGGATAGTGCCATGGCTGAGACCAGTTTGAACCTCCATTTCTTGTATTGTAATATGAGGATTATCATTGATAAGGCTACGAACTTGCTCGATATTTTCAGATGTTGTTTCGGTTATAGGTCTGCCAGGTCTTTCTTCATCTTCAACATCTTCTCTTCCTTCTCGAAATAATTTAGACCACCATTCCATCGTCCTAAGTGCAGGAGCTTGATCGCCAAAAACAGAACATAATTCATCGTAAATAATTCTTGCTGGAATATTAAGTGCAGTGCGTACTTTGATGTAGAAACAAAAGTTTTCCTTATTCATATTCATAAGAGTGAATACTACTGTGATTTAATCGAAGTGTATTGCTTTATCCTCCTTAGAACACAATTATATACTATGTTTATATGCAAAGCAAACAAAACACGTGTCTTTTCGCATGCATGTACGCACAGTTCGGGACTGAGGAAGACAAAAAAAAAGAAAAAAAGAGAATGGCAAGAATATTACGCGTATGGAACACAGAATATGATATAGTACAACAAGCACACGTCCGGCCAAAACAAGTCTTATAGAAGTTTTATTATCATAGGATTAGTCTGAATAAGATCAAATAGCATAGAAAAATAGAGCTTTCTTTCCTCTATCAGACTGTATAGAAAAAAAAATTATCGAACCCTCCTTTGAAGGATTATCATACCTCCGCAACTGTTTTTGGACTGACCTAAGTAAATTTGGAACTGGTATTTAAATTATTTTGATTGAGATTGCGGAATTACATCTTCTGATCAGTTAAAACCGATTAGAAACGTAAATAATCGAGTATTCGGATTTTCTGTCAAAAAATCGATACTAATTGATTTTGTCAAAGAAAAATCGATTATAATCGGTTACTATTTAGAATTTAATCAAAAATTGGCACTTTTAATCGTTTTTTTATGAGTTTTTTTGAAAAATAGATTTTAATCAGATTTGTTGCGTTTCTTTTTACATGGGTATACTCTCAGATCGAATGCATCATAAAAGCGGCTTGAATTGGAATAATCTCGACAGTCATATACTGGATTGTTGACAGTCAATACCGATGAAACGGTCGTAGTGACTATATATTTTATGACTATTTCATAAAACAAAAATGTTCTAACTTCTCAGTGTTCTACATACGTCAGTAAAAAGCTACAATTTTGGGTCCATGCAGTGTCAAAAATTTCTTCACCGAGTCACACAAAGGAAAAGCAAAACTGCTACTAGCTAAAGTGTACTCCATACATAAATATACTACTGAGGGCTGACCAAAAGTTCTGGGATCGTTGAATAAAAATATAAAGATAAGAAGATATTTTCGATTTTATTGCATCTAATGTCCATGGTAATTGTTATGATTATGTATCGGAAGTTCACTCCTTTCTAATAATTTATTAAAAGCTTTTTTGAACTCTTGTTCGAAAAAAGTTCTAGTTACCTTGGAAACCACAAGAACACATCATATTTCATTTGCCTGGTTAGTTTCAAGAATTTGTCTTAAAATTTAGCAAAGATCATGTCAGTTGAAGTCTAGCACTATGAGTGATGAGATATGAATTTATTTTAGACAGGTTGGTAGTAAGTCATGTAATGCTAGCTGGATTAGTGAAGATGAATCAGCAAAAACTGTTGTTCAGAGACAGCTTTGAACCAAAAGTTTGTTTCGTATATTCTTTAAATCAAATGGTCCTGTTTTTATACATAATGTAGATAATGGCGAGACTGTAGGTCATAAGTATTATATTGAAAATTATCTAAAGCCTTGTGTTAATGAAATCTGGAAGCAAACAGACATATCAGGTTCAAAATGTATAAAATTGCTAAACGGTCATCGTTGATTCCATATTTATCCAATACTATTAATTATTTGAGAGAAAAAGACATCAATAGAATGTCACATCCGCCGTATTCGTCGGACCTAGTACTACATAATTTTTGGTTAAATAATTCTATCGGCCGAAGTTAAACTGATTAAATAAATGAACATGTGCTCATGCAGTTTCCAAGGTATGTAAGTTTTTTTCGAAAAAGAGCTAAAAAAATGTTAATAAATTATTAGAGAGGATTCAACTTGCTATAAATAACCATAGCAACTATCGTGATATAAATATCTTCTTATCTTTATACTTTTATTTAATGATGACACAACTTTTTTCAGCTCTAAGTACCTCATTAGAAGCGTGCGCATCCTAATCCGACGGTTGTTATCAGTTTCTTTTATGCTCGTCTCCGATAAAAAATCCGCCAATACATAATATAGAATAATTCCTAGCGTTTATATTGTTTTGAACTCTTATAGCCATCATTTCGTTAAATAAAATCATCTCGACTAAACGAGATCAAAATTGTTGCACCTTTGTATCGAATCGAAGAAACATTTATCTCGGCCACAATGGAAAGAATATGAACTTCATCGTTATATTGATTTTGTATTAAAGAATTCCACCGAAATCTGATCGTCGTGGTTTATTGAAACAGCATTTATAGATTGACTTTATCAATAAGGGAACTTTTCTCTTCATCAAATATATTCGTCATTATTGAGACGAAAATTATTGTTTTGTTCTATTTCAAAGACAAATATTGTTGCAGATGGAGTTCTATTTTACTACATCATTCAATAGCACAGTAACTTTAACAATTTCAACTTCTGATAAACATTAGCAAACGTCGAATAAGAATTTCAGAATTCTATGCAACATCCTATGAAATAACTATTCTCAGAGTAACCATACCGGCCAAGTCATCTTGAGAAAACTTTGCAATCAGTCATTGAAAACAGTAACAGAAATAGTCGAAGACTTACGTACTCAACTTAATTAGATGTTTACTTACTTGTTGGGTCAGTTCTGTAACCGTCGTCGGTTATAAGAGCCAGCGGTGTCGTTACAACAATAGTTGTTCCAATC
>CAJNSZ010000766.1:0-16267 GCA_905329745.1 Rotaria sp. Silwood2 | reverse complement strand
CTATTCTCTATCTATCGATTCATGTATTTTTCATTGTTCAATCATGCTATTGAATGATTGGCGCATTAAAAGTTGAATTAAGATAAATCGTCTCGAAAAGATGACTTATTTCTGTTTTATCGTTTCTAATCGTCTCATTGGTTAATTCAGTTTTATCTTGTTCGGTCTGTTCGGGGCCAAACAGACAGAAAAAAATGAATTAACTTAAAGTTGAATTAAGCAATGTGATTGGTCTATTCCGACTTAAATCATCCATTCTAGACGATTTATTCGTTAATTCAGTTTTAATTCGTCTGATTTTTTTCAGTCTGTTTGGGGTGTTTGACCCCTTACTGTCTGCGAGAGAATGAAGAAAAAAGAACTTCTCACTTCTCATTATTTGAACACAAAGTCAATACATCAAATATCGATCAAAAGACACATATATATATTGGTTTGAGGAATATCAACAATGCATTTTCAAGTTCATTTAACAATAGCTACTGGTTTTAGTATGGTCGTAACATTTGTATTTCATTGCATTACAGAATCTTTACCGTTGAGAAATACAATTTTACAACATTATTTTATTAATTTTTATCATAGCTTAAATCTGTATATAGATTGTACCTGCCATAGAGGAATAAGTATATATTTTAGTATAATAATCCAATTATGTACATTGATAATTATTTAGATGATACAATATGTGAACATTTGATCGATAAACAAGATGCTTATTATCATATTGTATTTTTATTATTTGGTCTGTTAATCTTATCCTTTGGCAAAAAAGTAATGAATTATATACGTAATATAATATTTACATGGTTTGCTGTTGAATATATTATATATAACGTGGCTTTTATGAATTTAGTATATAAAATAGATATGTTAACTGTTTATTTGTTTGTTTGGCAGCTGATTTCACTTGGACTCAACTGGATGCGGTTTGAACTTTTCCCACCCATTTTTATCATAGAACAATGTTCTTTTTGCATCATGGCAGCATTGATGACATGGATGATAAATTTTATATTTCTACGTTATTTATCACGAGAATACATTTTAGTTGGACTGTGGCTTTTGTCATTATGTGACGTGTAAGTTCATGATTTATTCGCCGTTTTAAAAAAGATTGTTTATTCGATAAAATAGCTTTGTGTGATTTAAATTGATGATGTCACTCTCATATTCAATTTCGAAAAAGATTTTCATTGAATTTATGAAAACTTTTTACCTGATGAAGTTTTTATTAAAAATATAATCCATGAAAAACATTTATTAATATGTACTTCGAATGAAGAAAAATATTTCTTTGTATGTCCTATCTGATGAATTTCAATTTGCTTTATTTAATAAAAGTTTTCAAAGTAATAACGAATGTTGTATAGAAATGTTATTGTTAGTCGAGTTTTTTAAGCATTTTTTTCTAGAATATGAAAAAGGGCTATTTGAACATTTACGATTTTTATCTTACAGAAAGAAATTTCGACCAATGAAATTCATATCATTTAAATGTTTCTTAGGATTTTTTTCTAAAAATGTTAATTTTCTTCCATATTGAGTTTACCCAGTTCAATGCAATCCGATAGGATCCTATCGGAATCCTTGGCACAGGATTCTGCCAGTCGGATTCAATCGGATTATCATGTAATTCCGACAATCGAATTTCTCGTTCTGGGTAATATTTTTAAATTGAAAAAACAACTTTCATATGAAAAATACAACCAGTTATTTTAATTTAATATTAGTGTTGTACATTGACTAATGTTCATATCTAACTGAGCATCGTTTGATCTTAAATAATTATTTCTTTTTTTTTATATCGTCTCTTGACAAAAAAAAATTGTTAAAACTTTCGAAAGAGTATAAATATAAATGAAAATAATAAAAGTAAATCAATGCTTTAGAAATATTCACTGAGAACACATTTGAATCAATGAAAATCGTTATCTAATTTTTTGTTTAAGTTGATTGTATGGTTTTGATTCTTAGAAATTCTCAAAAATGATTAAATATTATTTATTGTTTAAAAATCAGGCGAAGTTTTTCTTTCAATAAATATCTTCTTAGAAAACATTTTAACAAGTATATCCAAAATCTCAAATGTCGATTGTGAACTATTAACAATTTATTTATTTATTTATTTTTTTGTTTATCTTATCATTTAGTTGCATATGTTTACACCATTGTGGTTGTCTTTACATTACACCATCAACAATTCGCAGCTTGAAGATGAACAAGAAACCTCTTGCAGGAGTGTATTATGTTAAAGGGATTAACAAGTGGAAAAAAAGTTTTCTACTGGGTACTGCAGATTTTATAGTCTACAATATCTTAATTTTACTTGTCATACCACAATCTTCATCAATAACAATAAAACTATGTATAACGTGTGGATCTATAGCAAGTGTTCAAATCGGTCAATTACTCACGATCTGGTTACTGTACCGTTTCAAACTCCGTTCAGTACCTGGAGTACCATTATCAGTAATCATGGTTTCAATATATATTTTCCTTCTTGACATTTATTATGTTAAATGTTAATCAATTTGTTAAACTTTGATTATTCATCATTTCAAATAAAATAAACTTTTATCATTTGAATAAATTCAAATTTTATTTGATTCGTTTTTTTTGTTAATGTTATTGAAAATCTTATGAATAAATTGTTGCGTTGAAAAATATGTCTTCAATCAATAATCATTCATACTGTTTACTATTCTTAAATTAATCATTTGTCTGCTCAATGAACTTGACTTAATGACTTAATTGATTAATATATACGAAGTATTCCATGTAAGTCACGACCGACTGTCCTCAATCAATGATCGCCGATTTAACTAGTTTTTATACATGTTATAGGGACAAGTGTTTGAAACATTTCTACGCAAGCCGTTTCAGAAAATATTATTCTGTTTTCGAGATATTTACATTTTTCTAAGGGTACTATTGCCAAAAAAGTGCATCTTTTGGAATTTCTTGTGGCAGTCATATATCAACAAAGGATACATACTGCGTTTGACTTGAGATTTTTACTGTGAATAGATATGATTTTGTACTACAGGAAAAAAAACTCAAATGAATGAATTGTTGATGAGTTGACCAATACTATCACGTGCATGACAAAATTGTCGTTTTTCGGTATTTTTTGCATATACATATCTCATGATCATGAACGGATCGTATCAGAGAGCTGAAATTTTGATCATAGAGAGATCTCAGTGAGTACCAACCACGTGGGAAACAGCAGACTCCATGACTCCACTTGACTCCACTTGATTCCACTTGACTCCGCGTGACTCCCCGCGTGACTCCATGCAAACGGAGTCCGTTATTTCCCTATTGACGATATTATTCAATACCCGGAAGTTGCATTCCAAAAACAGAACAAAATCGCACTACTTTGGGGATACAGCTACCGGGCACTCAGTAATATTGTTCTGTTTTGGTAATTCAACTTCTGGGTACTCAGTAATATTGTTCTGTTTTGGAAATTGTTTTGAATAATTTCTGTCAAAAGAACTTTTCAAACAGATCAGTTTAAGGAAGAAATGGCAAACTTAAAGACTCCGGGACTCCAAGGGGCTTTATAGGAGTGGAGTGTGCCTTTTTCCGCTTGGCTGAGTACGAAAAAGAGAAAGATGTTGTATGTTTCTCTCTAAATCGAGACTAATATCTATTTCCTCTGATGGTAGACATGATTAACATGATCAAAGCATAGCAGTATCAAATTTCTATAATGAATTTCTGAAGATAGGCAAGAATTTTGCAAGACTCCATGTGACTCCGCTTGACTCCACTTGACTCTGCGTGACTACAAGGAACTGGAGTCTGCTGTTTCCCCCTTGATTGTTGGTCAAAAACGAATGGTTGTAATTTGTGTTGAAATAATTTGAGTTTCTTTTCCCGTTGTACATTATTAATTTGAGCACGTTCGATATGAGAGCGTACATATTGTCGGATTGTATCATACATTCGGACCCAAAAACATTTATTTTTGCGTTTGTTGTACATCCGGTGGACCACAACGTTATCATTCATATGATGGTCATGATATGCAGATAAAACATCAGAAATCATCGAGGTAGGTAACCTTAGTAATTTAAATTTTGTATAACCATTTCGAGTAACTAATTTGAACAAGATCTCTTGGTAGATGATATGCTTTTTGGAAAACAATAAGGATCTTTTTTGATCGCTTGCATCCGTTGGTAAATATTCACATCCTTCATTTGTTCACTTCTAATTCGATCGATGTTAATATCAATCATGCAAGGTAGATTATCGGATGTCGATGGAGTCACTGTAGACTTCAAATCAGATACATTTCTAGTAAAACGGTTCAACAGCGATGATGGAATTATGAATGGCGTAATTACATTGGCTTGTATACGATCAGATAGAGATGGCTTTATTGGTAATGCAGAGAAGCTACCATTTGGCACCCCTGCTTTTCGTTTTTTGAATAAGCTTGCTGATTAGAGACGAATGAATCACCATTCTGTCGTTGACAATGACGAGCAATGTGCTCCAATTGGCCACAGTTGTAATATTGAACATTCCGTGTAGATGATTGATCAATTCGACGTTGAGACGAGTATGATTGACTATGATTCGGGAAGTCGTCTCGTGTTGGTAATATGACGAAATATCGACCGCGTAGATTGATTGTACAACGATTGCTTTGATAGTAAATGTTCAGTATTTGTCAATGTAGCCGTAATTTCCATCTGCTCTTGTCGTAGCTCGATCATTTCTCGATATCTTCGAAGTGTTGTACCTTTTTCAAAAATTCGAATGGAGTTGTATAGATCTCTTTGATTGCGTCTTGGTAGAGTGTCAATCGTAATCTGTTCATTAGTTTGCGAATTTTTTGTTTGTCAGACATGTGCGGGTCGTATTTCCTACATAAGTCGAAGATGTCGTAGTAGTACTTGATGACAGGTTCATCGGATTGTTGTTTACGTTGGTCCAACTGTTGCTCAATTAGATATTCATTTGTCTCAGCAAATTGAACCAGTAGTGCTTGTTTGAACGTTGACCAATCAACTATAGATTGTTTGTTTTCCATCCACCATTCGTAGGCATACTCTTTCAAAAATGCCGGAGCATATTGAAAGTACAACGTTTCTTTATTGCCCGGAATTTGGACGATGTCAAAATAATGAATAATGCTTTCAATCCAATTCATCACATCGTCATTAGGATTGCCGTTAAAGGGTTTCACGAAATCTTTCATCTGTTGAAGTGGATCAGTATTGATCACAAAATGAGTTGAAGTCGTTGGTAAATTTGAATGAGGTACTATTGATGTAAGCGGAGGAAACGAATGAGAGAAATGTGGTTGTGAAGTATCTGCTGCATCCATGCGTGGGTGCTGTTGTTCCAATTTCATAAATTCCAATTCTTTCTTTAGTTGTTCGATTTCGGCTTGTAATTGACTTGTTTTTGTTCCACTCAATGATTGATTTTTCACATCGATCTTTGAATTCTTTTATTCGTCGTCACTTTCTTGTGAATCATCGATTTTCTTGATAGTTGTTGCGATTTCATCTGTGTGTGATGACGCCATTCTGGTTCGCATCGGTAACTTAGACGATAATTCGCTTATTTTTTGACTGATTGCTATGATTTTTCTCGTTGGATAGCGGTGATGAGTTGACATACACCACTTCAGTTGATAATGAAAATGCGGAACGACCGAGTTCCGATTAATTTATTGTCGTTGTTGCGTACAATAAATCGACTAATGCACCAGTTAGATGTTCGCTGTCTAATCTCCTTTTTATTTCCAAAATCACGGTTATATATATATAAATGCGATGGGGAAAAAACGAGAGAGAAAATACTAACACACCTGAACTAGATCAAAGAAAATAATATGGAATATACCATGAACGCAGGAAAGGAAAAAAAAGAATATATATATCATCCATGTACGATAGAGAACGAAATTAAGAAAAGAAGAAAAGAAAAGAATAAGAATAAGAAGACGAGATATAATCTCTTATATCCTAACAATATAGGTGATGGAATTGGTTCATGTTTCCTAATATTTGACTTGAACTGAAATCGAAATCTCTAAAACCGAATCAAACGAAATCTGAAAAGAAATTTTTAAAACTACACTAATAATAGGTAAAACTATAGCAGTTTTATTTCAACTCGTTCGTCATACTTCATGTTTTATCTTTTTCTGATATATACCCCCAACAAGCAAAAGTTGGACACTGTATTTTGGGCATATCATTGCTATAACAGCATATTTTTAAATAATAATACCATATTCAGAAAGCGCGTGAAATTCTCTACCTACCTGTATATTTATATTTTATTTTTCGATTCTGAATGATCAACATAAATTGAGTATAATGAAGACACCCTCATGTCCAGATTCCCACAGACATGATTTCGTCATTGTAATCAAATGAAGTTTTTTAGATTTTGCATCACCGTAGAATGATTGTTTTGAAAGAGCAATTATATATTCTGATAGCGCTTGAAATTCTCTATCTTTCTACATATTTGTTTACTCTCTTACATTTATCTATTATAAAAATAATATAGGAACAATGAAGTCATCTCAGTTGACAATTTCGAAAAAATCCACAACTTTTTTCGCTATTTTTTTTTTAATTTTCTCTGTCTAACTTAGGATTGATCAACGAGGATGTTTGAATGTTACTCGATTTATTATTCAACACACAAATATATGATAAAACAAAAATATATAGGGTGATAGAGAATTTGAAGCTTTATCAGAATGCTTAATCACTTTTATAAAAACAATCATTTTCTTTTTACTTATAGCTCAAAAAAATATATCATACACAAGATTTTTCGAAATTGTCAACTGAGATGACTTCATTGTTCCTATATTATTTTTATAATAGATAAATGTAAGAGAGTAAACAAATATATAGAAAGATAGAGAATTTCAAGCGCTATCAGAATATATAATTGCTCTTTCAAAACAATCATTCTACGGTGATGCAAAATCTAAAAAACTTCATTTGATTACAGTGACGAAATCATGTCTGTGGGAATCAGGACATGAGGGTGTCTTCATTATACTCAATTTATGTTGATCATTCAGAATCGAAAAATAAAATATAAATATACAGGTAGGTAGAGAATTTCACGCACTTTCTGAATATGGTATTATTATTTAAAAATATGCTGTTATAGCAATGATATGCCCAAAATACAGTGTCCAACTTTTGCTTTTTGGGAGTATATATACACTTGGAAATACTCTCTCTTTTAATTTTCTAGTTTTACATGTCGGAACATGTATTTAAACTCTATCGAGTTAACTGACAAATAGATTCAAAAAGAATTGATTCTATCTTTGGTTTATATATGAATATTTATATTGTGACACTTTCTCACAAGGAAATTTCGAAGATTTAACCTGGACCCCGCCCCGGTCGAGAATTGAACTACGCATCTTTCAAACACGAAAACAACAAAAAAAATTATCTTTTTTCTAAATCTGACTATCTCATTAATACCCGCAAGTTTCCAATTATCCTGAAAATCCAACGATCAGCATCGAATCCAACGTTCTCCTTATAAAATCCTTATAAAAATGCTGAGGCTGATAAAAAAAATGATGACTAAAATCTCTATGTTTTCCAATCAGTAGATAATATACTATTAGCATTAGACTTCTCAACATTTTGAAGAATGCTAACTCCTACAACAATCCCCTATACGTTCTTCGAACGTAGGATCAAGATCCAAATAGGATCTTTTTGAGTATTTCAGAAATGCTTCTCTCCGACAAAAAAAAGCTCTTTCCAGGAATCTCAAAAGGATTCTCATGAGAATCGTTACCAAGTTCTTTTTTTGTTGCATATGAGACTAGGAGAACCTTTCGCTTGTTTAGAGCATGTTAGAGAAAGACATTCTCGAAAGTTTTATCAAGTTCTCTTCGACGAAGAAGAATTTGTTATTCATAGATAACGATTCTTTTTCGCGTTCCTTGTAGTGACTCCCAATATTCCAGTCAATGCCCGATGGGCACAGAATGGAGTGACCGTTGCTGGAGACCATGGACAAGGCAGAGCCACCAATCAACTCTACCGCCCTTTCGGTCTCTTCGTTGATGATGATCAAACGATTGTCATCGCTGACTGCTACAATCATCGTATCATCTAATGGAAGATGGGTGATACGAATGGACACGTGGTAGCTGGTGGCAATGGCCGAGGAAATCGATTGGATCAATTGTATCGACTAACCGATGTGTTGATAGACAAAGAGACTGATAGTCTCATTATTTGTAATTGGGGGAATCGACGAGTTGTACGATGGTCTCGTCATAGTGGCACAAATCAAGGAGAAATCCTCATTGGCAACATCGATTGTTGGGGATTGACCATGGATGATCAGAGATATCTCTACATCTCTGACACCAAAAAAAATGAAGTACGACGATATCAAATAGGAGACAAGAATGGAACTATCGTAGCTGGTGGCAATGGCCAAGGTGCTGGTCTCAATCAACTCAACTGGCCGACCTACATCTTTGTTGATCAACAAAAGACTGTCTATGTGTCAGATCACAACAATCATCGTGTGATGAAATGGAATAAAGGTGCAAAAGAAGGAATTGTCGTCGCTGAAGGTCAAGGCGAAGGGAGTTCTCTGACACAATTGTCGTATCCTCGAGGACTGTTCGTCGATACGTTGGATACCGTCTATGTGGCAGACTCAGCGAATGATCGTGTGATGCGTTGGCCTAAAGGAGCGAAGTAAGGCACTGTCATTGTGGGTGGAAATGGTGAAGAAAAAGGAGTAAATCAGTTCAACGGTCTGCGGGGTTTGTCCTTCAATCGACAAGGCAACCTCTATGTCACCGATTATGGAAATTATCGTGTTCAACGATTTTCTATCGAATGAACTTCATGACGATGGATTTTTTTCTTTCCTTTCAAATAAATTCACGTTGAATTGAAGAAATGAATGTTTATTGTATTCGCGCGCGACCACGAACTACCCTGGTGGAGCCATTGCGAGCGTAAGGCTCATACACGCGCGGGAAGACCCACATCATTCACATGCACTCATCCAATGTCATGTGTCAGTGAGTCTGGGGAGGCCAGGTCGTGTGCCACGGACACCAAAGCAGTTCCTGGCCGGGCTTTTAGGGACTACCCGGAAGTCCTTCATATAACGCGAAACTAACCTCAATGAACAAAAATCCCCCTCCCCCTAATAACACTCACTTGTCTGAGTCTCATCTATTCTCATCCTCAAGAGAAAAAAACAAACATTACTCACCCTGTTTGATAGTGTTGACGATGACACGACACGATCATATTGATGGCTAAAAGAGAAAAAAAATTAATGAATAACATGTATGCAGAAAAGAAAAGAATAACTTACTTTCTATTATCTTTTTGTTAACATTCATTCTCTAAAATAAAATTGAAAAAAAAACATACATTTAAAGGATTAGAGGAGAACTTACTACCCTCCATATGATCCAAAAGAAAAGAAAAAAAAAAGAAAAAACTGATACCTACATTTTAGTTTATTGTATTGCTTGAAGTTGAATTGTTTAATTTTGTATCGTCATCGAGCCAGTCTAAAATATGAAACAAATGAATTATTATATAATTCAAATAATTGAATGATTCCTTCGTTAGAAATCATTCATTTTTATATCCTCGAAAAATTGTTTTTTTTCTCGTCGAAAAAAAATTACAAGACGATTTCAATTAAGCTATAATCGGGGCACACACACATGCATTGAAATATATTCAATCACAAATAACTTAATGTATGTGTGTGGATATAGCTTAATTGATCTACACATTAATTATGAGAATATTATCATTGATGATCAACGATAACATGAGCGATGACTTATGGACGAGAGAAAGAAAAAAATTACTCTCTTACGCTATTTCTTTTTTTTCTTTCGTCTCTCTCTCTCATATGTTAGGTATTTTATCATTTCGTATTTTGTTTTTCTTTTATTGTATTTCTTTTGAATCAAATGAAATTTATTGTTTGTTTATGTCAAGGAATTACGTATTTTGTTTCATCGGTTCTATTCATTACCTGAAACAAAAATTTTATTATCTCAACGATTATGACATAGTTCGATTATAAATTCATTTGATCATCGTATATTTTAATATTTAAGGGAAAATGAAGATATATATATGATACTAGTTCTGAACTTGTATTATCATGCACAGAAAAATAATGTATGAGAAAATATTTTGTTCATTTTTTTTTGTCTTAAATTAGAATTTACTTAGGTCAGTCCAAAAGTAGTTGCGGAGGTATGATAATCCTTCAAATGAGTGTTCGATAATGTTTTTTTCTATACAGTCTGATAAAGAAAAGAAAGCTCTATTTTTCTATGCTATTTGATCTTATTCAGACTAATCCTATGATAATAAAATTTCTATAAGACTTGTTTTGGTCGAACGTGTGCTGGTTAATACTATATCATATTCTGTGTTCCAAACGCGTAATATTCTTGCCATTCTCTTTTTTTCTTCGTCTTCCTCAGTCCCGAGCTGTTTATACATATCAAGATATGCAATGTCTAATGGCATCAGAACGAAAAAATATAGAGTTCACCAAGCTCTTATTTCATCAAATGTTCGAAGTAATCGCCACGATTATCCACGCATAAGCGCATACGTTGAATTCATTTATCGAATGTTTTTCTGTATTCTTCTTTACTTAAGGAGTTCATGAAGTCGGATACAGCCTGATGTACGATTCTGAATTACTTTGATCGGGTATATTTTGTTTGATAAAATCGAATAACCAAAAATCACACGGTGCCAAATCCGGAGAATAAGGTGGATGTTTGATTATTGTAATACCTTCCGATTCAAGATAATTTGATACTTCCTTATGAACATGTGGTCACCCATTATCGTAATGAAGTTTGATACCCTGGACACCACAAGTAGGACGTTGTCTTTTGATGTTATCAATAAGAGGTTCTAAATAATTATCGATATAGTACCGATGGTCGATAGTCTGCCCCCGTTCTACATGATGAATAAAAACAGGATCAGTTGATTTGAAAAAGATGCTCATTAAAGTTTTTGGGGCATAAGGACTTTGTCGTACTACTGTAGGTGGAGGATCATTTCTTGAAACCCAAGCAGAATTGGACAACTTTCGACCAATGTGTTTATGGTAAAACCATGATTCATCACCTGTTATAACATCACATAATCTCCATGCACCTGATTCGAATTTTTCTAAATTTTCTTTGCATATTCGAACTCGTTCAGCCTTTTGTGAATCAGTCGGCTGCTTAGGTATGTCACGAGCAGTGAGTTTCTTCAAATTCAGATGATCGGATAGTATTCGATGGATAGTGCCATGGCTGAGACCAGTTTGAACCTCCATTTCTTGTATTGTAATATGAGGATTATCATTGATAAGGCTACGACCTTGCTCGATATTTTCAGATGTTGTCTCGGTTATAGGTCTGCCAGGTCTTTCTTCATCTTCAACATTTTCTCTTCCTTCTCGAAATAATTTAGACCACCATTCCACCGTCCTAAGCGCAGGAGTTTGATCGCCAAAACGGAACATAATTCATCGTAAATAATTCTTGCTCGAATATTAAGTGCAGTGCGTACTTTGATGTAGAAACGAAAGTTTTTCTTATTCATATTCATAAGAGTGAATACTACTGTGATTTAATCGAAGTGTGTTGCTTTATCCTCCTTAAAACACAATTATATACTATGTTTATATACAAAACAAACAAAACACGTGTCTTTTCACATGCATGTACGCACAGTTCGGGACTGAGGAAGACGAAAAAAAAAGGAAAAAAGAGAATAGCAAGAATATTACGCGTATGGAACACAGAATATGATATAGTACAACCAGCACACGTCCGACCAAAACAAGTCTTATAGAAATTTTATTATCATAGGATTAGTTTGAATAAGATCAAATAGCATAGAAAAATAGAGCTTTCTTTTCTCTATCAGACTGCATAGAAAAAAAAAATCATCGAACCCTCCTTTGAAGGATTATCATACCTCCGCAACTACTTTTGGACTGACCTAAGTAGCTTTTAGAGCATCATATTGTTGTCTTCTTACCTTGTCTTCTCTTGAAATGAACTAATTTTTTTAAATGTCGCAAAACTTCTGCAACACCCGGTATTCAATGGTCAAAAAAACAACAAAATTTGAACCTGATTTGCCTGTCTTTGGTGAAAAATTTATGTTAAAGGAGTATATCGATTTGCCTAAAACACCATCACCGTACGACTTTTTAAATTTATATTTAACATCAGAAATGGTTGATTACATTGCACAACAATCACACTAATAATTGTTTTTTTGTTTTATTCATCATTAAGCAAATTATCCTGCAAATCAGGTTATTGGACGTCGGTATGTGGTTCTGAGGTAGTGATGAAAATTACAACTAGAAACCGAATAGATGAATTTTTAAGATCATTACATTTTGGTAATAATGCTCTTCAAAAACAGCCTAGTGATAGAATACAACCTTTAATTGATTTGTTGAATAACCGACATGTTTCTGCATATAGGTATCGTATTAAATTATACCCAGATGCTAATAGAAATATGCCTCTAGTGCAAATGAAACTATCGTCATTTACAACAGCTTCATCCGAACTTCAAACACATTCAAAACATAGAAATGATGAAGATAATAAAAAGCTAACTAAGCAATCTGAAGATATAAAAACGTTGTGGTCAATCAGGAATGATAGTTATCGATTTATTAGATGATATACAAAAAGGTTCACATATTTTTATTGATAATTATTTTGGTTCTTTAACATTATTGCACGAAATGACTTCACTCGGTTATGAATTACCCAGTACATTAAAATTAAATCGCATTATAAATTGTCCAATTCAATCAGAAGAAACTATGAACAAATATCCACGAGGATGTGGGTGTGGGTGTGTGGTTGTAGGTGTCGGTGTCGGTGTGGGTCTGGTCATGTGTCTTTTTTACTATAGCCTCACCCACATCCACTCACACCCTAGGCGCACCCACTCCCGCACACCCACGCCCATGCGCCCACGTGCACAGCCATACTCACACGCACACCCGACCTAGTGTTAGGATAGAGACTCTGAATTTATCTGAAGGCAAAACTTTAGGCTAAAGTTGTCCATTGCATGTTAGTAACATCAGAAATTGAAATCCACCTAATATCATTCGCACTTGTTTCCTCGATGATGAAGTCATGCGACTGGGAAAAGTTGAAGCCGGCGAAAAATTGATGATACCATTTCGGAACGACTAATAATGTAATTTCAGATGCATTTCTTCATTCATTTTCTATTTTACCGAAAAAATGTCACCATTATTTGAGTGTCGTGGTTAGAGGAAATATTGCAATTGGGATTATCATACCAGACAGTTTTGTTGGTTTTTCTGGTCCACTTAATCCGATACAAATTGACGATAAGGTCACAATAAATTGTGATTATTCGCTACTACCAATGGAAATGAAACATAAGCAAGAATGCATGGTTAATAAAATACATTTAACTGAAAGTGTTATTCTCGGTAGCATGGTTACCATACATCAGGGTGCAGAAGTTAAATCATGGACAACAATAGGTAATATAACACGTATTATATCTTTACAAAATGGTACCAGCGAAGCTGATAATCATCAATTTTACTTAGGTGTACCAGCAGAATCTGTGCCATTAACATCTTTATCAAATACATCGCCAGAACACATATCATCTGGGATGATCAAGAAGTGGAAATATTGGTTGAGTATGTGGACAACAAATACAGTTTTCCAACTGAAATATTTACTTGCACTATTAGTTCTTTTAGTCTTAATATCCATTAGTATTCGAGGGTTTGCATTACCAATATGTAAGAACATAGTGTATTATCTATTGGAGAAGTTGTGTTTATTTATATCCTTCATTTTTTACTGTGCTCTAGTATGCATTTATGATGAAAAATGTCGTCATTTGTGTAAAACTGGCAATTAATATAGGTACCATCATAAACGATTACTTCCAATGAATGTCTATCATACAAGTGTAACAGACTAATTCTTATGGGGTACACAATGGCTAGTGATTCTACTACGTTTAATGGGCACGAAAATAGAACAAAGTGTTATTATTAATGACTTTTTCACAATAACCGATCCACAGCTAACTGTAGTTGATGATAATGTCCGTACTAATCGCAGAGCCATTGTTCAAGTGATTTAGTTTTTATACTACTTATCAAATAGACCTTGTTTTTCACTGGCTGAGGGAATGCGTATGAGTGCTAGTGTTTTACTCAAATACTTCACACTAACATAAATACACGTGAAGTCAACACTTTATGCTAATCTGCGCATATTCAGTTGTTTGATCGATCTCGATGGCTTTATTCTCTTGTCAAAGGAAAAATCTAAATCACTACCCTATAAATAAAATCGAAGGAACGAAAAAACTGTTTGAAAGATGATTCATGACTACAAGTGCCATTTTATACTAGGGGATCTGTAGTTACATCAATACAGCTTTTGGCAATAGCTGGCAAAGTTTGCAAGAATACTGAAGAAAGTCATACGGACACTTGCAGAGGGTCTTCATAGCTATCTCGAGTAGTTAGGAGTCGTCGCACGAGAGCCACGACCTAATTCGATAAACACTTTTGGGTGGTTGTTGAATTTGGGTGTTGAGTGTAGGTTTCAGTGAAGGTTTGGGTGTGCGTGGAGGCCATGGATATTAATGCTTCACTTCCTCATAGCTATACACACCCACACCCGCACTGAAAACAGGGTCGAGAGAGATAAGGAAAAATGGTCATTTTTTTGTAATTTTTAGTATAATCCAAATCACACTACTATTTTGGGCATCAACATAGTATTATCTTTTACCAAAAGAAAGAGCATGTTTTATTCTATTTATCTATGTCTTTTTCAACCCATCAGACACATCATTATGGGGAGAAAACGAGCCCATAGAGTATACTTTTAACAAAAAAATCTTTGGTTTTTTCACGTTTTTTCAAAGTATTTGGAGCCGTGAGATCGAAAACTAGCGGGGTTCCAGAAATTTTATGATACCAGAAGAAAGCCCGTGAAAAACTGCATCTTCTGATATGAAAACATTTAAGAAAAACGATGGCCGGATTATTTAACATTTTTAAGCAAAGAACACGACTATATGAGTTATATACATATATGACGATCATGGCAGATGACTTTTCCTTTCGTGAAACATGCAAACCCACTTCAGATTATACACTAATCGATAGATCTGCTCGAGATCTATCAAATGGTGATAAAATATTTGGAGGAAAAAATGGTCAAGTGAGTCTAATGATCGAATCAACGGAAATAACGTCATGCATTGTAGGCTATATGTGGGGTATTCTATGGGGTCTCTAACACAATATCCACAAGTATTTCCAAATTCGATGAAACGTTCAGGCTTTGTAGACCATGTTGAAATGTGATAATCGGCCGAGCCAATTTTGTAAATTTCATTAAAAAATAGGGACATATCGAGCGTGAAATTTCGATGATTTTCAGAAAAATCATAAAAATTAGGATTTTTCCAAAAAATTATTTTTTAGAGGATTTCGAAGGTTTTCAAAATAAATGCTAAATTCTTCACAATGTATATGGATTATACATATTCTGATTCTCCCTGATCAGGGCTACATTTTGACTATAAAATATTACGATTTTATCAGTATTTTGATATTACCCTTTGATGAATGAAACACACTGGCTATGCAAAGGTATGTTTTCTTGAATAAAAAATGTTTCGGACAATTAGAATTACAGAACATTGCCGTATGTAGGGTTTTGTAGAAAATCATTCGCTCTACAAGATGTATTGGATTCGGATCGCCACGTTTTTACTTTGACTAAATGCAAAACATAGGTTGTGGGTGTGGGTGTGTTGCTGCAGTATTAATTCACACCCACACCCACACCCACAATCACCCACCCACACCTGCACCCACACACATCCTTGTTTTTATTTCCTCAAAAAAAATTTTCTTTCATTTTTAGAGTACATTACTGTTATATGATGGTTCAATATTGTCATCAACTCAAAATGTTATTGTTATATCAATTGAATATCGTGTTGATTCACTTGGTTTTCTTTATTTGGGCACACCAGATGCTCCAGGTAATCAAGGTCTATTTGATCAACAATTAGCATTAGAATGGATTCATAAAAATATAAGAAATTTTGGTGGTTATCCACAACGTATTACATTATTTGATGAGTCAGCTGGTGTGCCCAAATAA
>CAJNSZ010000765.1:39953-52574 GCA_905329745.1 Rotaria sp. Silwood2 | reverse complement strand
TATGTATTCATAAAAGTACATAGATCGTAAAAAAAATTGTTCGATTTTAGGAATGAAGTCAATGTCAAAGACCGGGACCGGGACCGGGACTGGAAAAAAAATTGACCGGGCTCGGGACCGGGACCGGGACTGAAAAAAAATATTTGACCGGGACCGGGACTAAAAAAAGTGATTTTGCAGTTCCCTACGTTCTTATCCAATGAATTTCAACAGTTGAATTTCCTTCATTATCTAAACCTGAGCGAAAATCTTCTAATTGATATTGAACAAATTAGCAACCGCTTATAGTATTCAGTATCTTTTTGCGTACAACTGTTGCTTCAAGAGTTTATCAAAGAATGTGCCTTGGCTTGAGAGAATTAATATGATCGGTAATACTTTCAAAGATATTTCTGGAATCAGCGCACTTGGAAATCGCACCTACCTTCCAAAGAACTTTATTTTCAACCAAAATGTAATTCAATTTACATAGCTGTAAGATGGCTTAGAGACACTTGATTTCGCAAATAATCATCTCACTTGTTTACCTACATGCTTCTGTCAAAATGATTGGTTCAGTATGAAATATTTAAACCTGAAACATAGTTTTCTTCAGCAATTCAGCTATAGAAGAGATATGGCCTCTTTGGAAGAAAGCATTTTCTTTCACCCTGATCGATCTCTAGTGGCAAATATAAAAGTCTTTTACACTCAAAAGGAAATTCACGAAACGATTTGTCACTGCATTTACGTAACTAGATCTTTTTTTTTTAAAGAAAGAGAAAACTTTGCAACCTAGATGATAGTTCTGCTGGTAGAATCAATTTTCCTTCAAATTTCATGTTGCCTTTCATTTGTTTTGAAACTCATTTTTGAAACTAATCCGATGGCTTCAGCAAATAAAAGAATTGTAAAAGAATCAGTAGATCGATGGATAAACATCTCATTTAGTAACTTGAACGCAATGGGAAGCGCAAGTTATTAAAACAATAATGGATAAATCGAAGATTTCAAGAATAAGTGGAAAGTATACAGTGAAACACATACGCCGATACCAATAACATCAGCAGTCAATTGAGGATCGTACAAACCTCAAGCTTTGAACCATGTGCTAGTTTAAGATTAGGACGAGAGTTAAGGACATCTTTGTGTCCAATTTTTTGTTGCTTAGTTAACCCATATATCTTCAATCTTTTCATAGAACTATTACTATCTCTAAGATAGATTTTCAACACATTCACAAGAAGCAATGATTGATGGAAGAGTATCATTGATAAATAATACTAATTGAAAGTGATCCGAGAAAACAAAGAGTAAAATACTCTACTTCAAGAATCAAAATATGACAAGAATGTATAGTCGACTTGAAGATACGGAGGTTAGTTCTTAGACCACACCTGATCACACTCACACCCACAAGTGCGCAAATAGAATTCAAATGAAAGAAATTTTTTTCCGATGTTATTAGATTTTATTGGATAGAAAAACGTAGAACACGAACATTTCCTGTATCCACGACATAGTGATTCCCATGACGATCAAACGATACACCCATGGGCCATATCAACTCAGCACCTTCCCCCACTATGACATTGCCTTGTTCCGCTCCTTGAGGCCAACGCGTTATACGATTATAACGTAGATCAGCTGCATACAAAGTACCCGAAGCATCAACGAAGAGACCGCTAGGATCCGATATTTGTGTCAGAGCATTTCCTTCACCTTGACCTCCAGCGATAATAATGCCTTCTTTTGCATCTTTATTCCATTTCATGACACGATGATTGTGGAAGTCTGAGACATAGACAGACTGTCGTCGATCGACAAAGATATAGGTGGGAAAGTCGAGCTGATTCAGATCAGAACCATATCCATTTCCACCAGCTACGAGAGTTCCATTCTTCATGTTTCCTCCTAGTTGATACCGTCTTACTTCATGTTTTTTAACGTCAGAGACATAGAGATGTCTTTGATCATCTATGGCTAATCCATGACAAGCGATATTGTCAATGAGTATTTCACCTTGCGCCGTTCTATTACGACAAGACCACCAAACGATCCGTCGATTTTTCGAATCCGAAATAATAAGACTATCAGTCTCTTTATCAATTAATACGTCAGTCGGACCATTCAATTGATCTAATTGATCTCCTTGGCCTTTTCCACCAACTACGACTTTTCCATTAGGATCGTCTATCTTCCATTGCATTATACAATTATTGTCGTGGTCTGCGATGACTATCATTTGATTATCGTCATCGATGAAAAGACCATACGGAAGGAAAAGTTGGTTAGTAACATGTCCAGCAACAATCACTCCTTTCTGTGACCATTGCGCATCAGCAGGAATATCGAGCATAACTAAAACGAACAAATAATGTCAAGAGTGAAAAAAACTGAAAGAATTAGTGAGAAACGAAGAAAGTTTTTTCTGATTTGATATAAATTAAAGTTGTTTAGTCTGAATATGAGAGACAGACAAGAAAATATTATAGCACATAAAGAAAAGAGTGAAGTGGAAAGGAACTTTTCGTACTAGAAATAATACCCTATTGTATCTTTGGTTTGAATAAAAGAAACAAAGATCTCTCTGAACTTTGGAAATTGCAGATTGAATTAGGTGATGAAGTGGAATTTTCTAAGAAACTTGTTTTATGAAAAGATTTTCGTTTTTACTGTAGAGAATAATATTCTATCGGCCTTACATGAAGAAACTTCATATTTGCAATGACTACAGTGAATCACAATAGTATAATCATGACATATTTTGAGAACAACCTTTTTGAAGGATAAAATCGTTATGCATGGTGCAACATAAAAGATGTTTTGTTAGTACGATGATAGTGGTTCTCAATGGGAAGAGTTTTACATTTGTAGCCATATTCACACCCATACTCACTCAGACTCTTCGTCACGGAGAGATTCCTAGAATAAAAAATTTAAAGATAGAGATAACATTCACATACGAACGAAGTTTTTCGATGTAATGGAGTAACATGAAAGTTTTGAGATTCTATATTTGTTCATGGACGACGCATAAACGAGCTTTTTCTAACTCATAAATGACCCGTTGCGAAGATGTTAATAATTATTAGATACAGTAGTTTTGTATTGTGGATACTTCTTTACAAAATGGGATATCGAATTAAGTTGCAGCTGTAACATAAGTGACACTATGTGTATTTTTCCAGAGGTTCTTTTTTCTGTAAAACGCCTTTTGGTCAAAAAAAGTCGATTTCTCACAACTGAGGGTGCACAAAGAACGAAAATTAACGTGTCTTCTCTAATAAAGAAAAAAACTCAAATAGTACATTTTCTAAGAAAGACTTTGTTCTACTAGTTGAAAGAGTAATAAAGGTTCCAATTCTTAGTTTCGAATCGTAATAGTTAAAATATAAAAAGAGCGAAAAAATATTTTGTCCAAAATAATTTTGCAGGTCTTTCAAATATTTTCTAAGTACTCTCACACAAAAGTTGATAAAGAATTTCTAAGTTCACATTCAAAAATAGTATGAAATTCTAGTTCTAGTCTATAGGTTTTAATTCATCTGAAATGCTGTCAAGTACGTCAAAAATAAACAAACATTTTGTCGCAAAACTTTCAGACCATGCGTTAAATTAACATTTTGTTCTTTTTGTGTCACTTTAAAAGCTAGTTAAAAACAAAATATACGTCATTGATTTGTAAGAGCAAAGTTTTAGAATTAAATGCCATTCATCATAAGAATTTTCGTTTAAACAAATTTTGCTATTGATAAAAACTACACCTAAAACACAATATCAAGAAATTATATAGTTTATTCTAAAAAAAAACATTCGGATTCCCACTGAGATAGTATTTTTAGATGAAAACTGGAATTACAATATCGCCTTATATCTATGAATGATTTTTAAAATAAAGTTTCCTAATGTCATCATCATTATTTCGATGCTAGTACAATGATTTAAATTTATACGAAGAGTTCAGAATTCTATCATGAAAAATTCAATACAACAAGATACGATAGTCATCGAGTGTTTAAAACTTTATTGACAGTGTTTATTGATTAGTTAGAGACGTGAAGCATGGAAAAATATCTTCCATCGCATTTATAGTAAAATATTCAAAGACACGCAAGAAAAAAAGGCAATGAAGGAATTATATAAACATTGAAGTAGCTTGATGAGTTTTGATTAAATAAAA
This sequence comes from Rotaria sp. Silwood2, assembly GCA_905329745.1. Classification (NCBI taxonomy): domain Eukaryota; kingdom Metazoa; phylum Rotifera; class Eurotatoria; order Philodinida; family Philodinidae; genus Rotaria; species Rotaria sp. Silwood2. The sequence goes on along the minus strand of CAJNSZ010000765.1, from coordinate 48,412 downwards.
TTCGAGTTAATATCGAAGATACTGATAAATATTGACATTAAAGTACTGGTCTTCTATAATACTTCGTATACTTTTAGTATTTCATTTATTCTCATACGATTAATACCGATTATAAATGAAAAGGTACAAGAAGAAAATAACACTCTAACTTACTACTGTTTACGATGTAACAACGGTTATGATAAGATTATATGCGAGTACTTGTGTACATATTTAGTAGATAAATGATATTTATATGCGTCAGAGTTGCATGGGGTGATTTAGACGGAAATATTTTGATAGACACCTCGTGAGAAAAGGTTGCTTATCATATTTTCTTAAAAGAAATTGTATCTATTGCATTCAAAGAAAAGAATATGAATATGCATAAGAAGGAAAATAAACATAGAAGATAATCTAATCAAATCCAATCAACATTTATCATAACAAATAACTTCGATAGAAGCTGTATAGCTATCATGTTCGCTTAAAGATATATAAATTAACATAGAAAAATAAACAATTATATGAGTACGGATAACGAGAACATTGCCTCAACTCTTCGAAATGTACATAATATATTTCTGCTCATACTTTCAGATTGATTGCAGTGATACCTTATGTTTGAAGTCATTCGACTCTATATTAGATAAAATATTTTGAATTATATCCCATCCTGTCAGATCATCTTTTTTTCTGTTCCATATTTTTCAACGACAAGTTCTAATGTTTGCATTTCTCGTGGTACCAAATATGAATAAAGAAACCAAAAAACTTATAATATGGAAGTATCGACAGTTCAAAACTTCTAGGGTGGATGTGAGTATCAAGTATTGCTTGACTCATATCCACACCCTCATTATATGAATTTTGATCTTGATAAAAATTTTCCTTGAAATATTTTCTTTTTGAACATATCATTAATAGCTCATTGGGAATAACACTCTGCAATTGTACGATTTGCTATTAAATTTCGTTTAATTTATCCTAAATATTGTAGAGCTTTCTTTAATTGTCTTCTCAATAGATTTTTTAATATATTTTTTGTTATTTAAGTTAATACAAAATAAAAGTTGTGCATTTGAAAATCTTAATATATCGCTATATAGAATCTCATTTCTCAAGGGATGAGTGTGCGATTAGAAGATCTATAGACACGCCCACACGCCTCAAGTCAACACTGGTATATATCTAAGATTTTCATTTGTATGTTTACTGTTATAGCGATAAAATACAAACAACAGAGGAAGTGTATACTAATTGCTCATTCTCGTAACAATCTTTATTTAATCGACTGTCACCAAAAGCGGGCCGTGAAGAATGTGGGTGTGGCTGACGATGTCAATGAAGAGGAGAGCCTAACCCACACCGGCACTCACAACTACACCCACACCCTCACATCCATTCTCATATTCATACCATCGAACAAAGATTGAAATGTTGTAATTATGCAAGCCAAGAAAATGAATAAAATATTTGTTATTGTTGTTTTACTTCCTAGTGAATCACGCACAAGAAACAGAAGCGCATAAACTGAAGTGATTATTGTTGCTTTATGCTGGCATGACTCCCAGAAAAAGACAAAAACAAGAGCGAAAAAGAATACGCTGAATAGAATCTGTCTATTTTCTGGTGTTGAATCATATCGAATAATACTGAATTTGATCATTTTAGACAAGTAAATTTCGACTGCGGCTAGTTCAAATCTGCAAAATGAATACGAGAGGAAAACAGTGAACAATCGATTCGCGACATTCGGTCTCCACTCAAATTAATTGCTCGTACGTAATGAAATTTAAAAACTCTTCGGCAAAGTTCAATACAACTTGATCGACGAAAGTATATTGTGAAGCATAATTTTATATCACTGTTTATAGTCCATGACAGATCTGAAAACTAATGAGTTGAATGTAATAGTTACTTGGTAGAAATTTTTCATGTCTTCCAGCATTTTAGTCTCTTTGATGACTGCTTTGACTTTTGATAAATAAAACCAAATAATGTCTGCGCATGGGTTTGGTTTCTCCTATCGTTTTAGATATACATATATAAATGAAACTGCAAAGAGATTTGAAGATAAAATTAATTAATTTCCATCATCAGCCTCCCAAAAACAAAACATACTCCTTTCTTGATGATATATATTCAGTGTTGATTTCAATTTATTCACTAGCTATCGTGTTAGCTATCTGTTTAGCCGGTGCTATGATATTCATAGTTATTATTGCTTCACATCACAATAAAGGCACTAAAATGACACCATCCATCGTCGGGAACTGTAATCGATCCTTTTGTACTGTTCCTATTCTACCTTCCTCAGATGGTATAGTGTTTTGTTTTGTAGTATTGAGGTATTATTTTCTGGTTCTACTTTTTGGAATGTTAATGTTTCTGCCAATTTTGTTGTGTATCGAGTGGATGGCCACAGAAACATATTAAAAAAGTCCCTTCAATAATATATATATATGGCAGACAATTAGCCGTTACATGAAGTTTTACATTGCTTAAAGTTTTCTTAAAGACAATATTCAAAACACACGTTTTCTCTTTGTTTCCTAATAACCTTGAAAAATTCGGATACATATTTTTTTTTCAAATAAAATACGATGATGCAATTTCAGACAAGTTTCATCAAAATCTCGAGCGATGTTATTGACAAAATTCTGCTGTTCTCAGACTCTCCTGTACAACAGATAGAGATCTTTTGAATAAAGAAAAAAAAAAGAACACCAGTTTTTATTGCAATTGAAACCAATATGGGTGTGGGTGCTGATAAAAGACTAATACGCTCATAGTCCATTCAATATATTTTCATGTAAACATCAAATGCAAATATTACAGAATTCTTTCATTAATTCAATAATATATACTATCGAAACCAATTCAACAAAAAAAACAGAAATAAATCAATTGAGTTATGATTTATCTCGAAAAAAATCAATTAATTTGCGATGAATATTTAACTGATGAAAAATGGAAAGAAAATACAAATCGTCGATAAAAAATTTTTAAACATTTTTATTAACGAATTCCTAATAGATTAGATTTATTTGCGATTTACATGTGTTAGCTATTAAATACACTGCACACAATTGAATCAGATCTTTTCCAAACAAATATCACGATTATTTCACTACTTTCCGAAATTGAAAGTGACAACAATAACATTAAAAATTTAACTTTTACCTTGAGAATAATTTATAGCTGTCAGTTTGGCCTATTTATTAATTTTTTTTCTCTTATTAGGACAAATAGTAAATACGTTTTACAACTAAAAGAGAAGCATGTCCCCTTTGTTTCTGTCTGTATCACACTGCATTAAAGGCAGAGTAGATCATTATCACAGAGATGCTTTTGTAAGTGGATCAGATATTGAAAGAAACATCTTTCGATAGCAATGTTATTTAATCGCCACTACTCATACTATGAAATATGCGTTATAAACTTTATGCATGACACTAAAATCATACATTGGTTGGCGCTACCCAGATCAAAAGTGCACCATAAGAATCTGTCCGATGTCTCAATCTGATGAAATCCGAAGGACGGATCCTATAGGATTCAGCTGTCGAAATCCCGTCAGTTCCATATGTCTTCGAAAAGTTAGTCGAACATATTTGGATTGAAGGAGTTGTCGAACATGTCTTAAACTTTTGTAAAAATCATATGTATTTGTGATTATTTTCTCATGATGGGGTGTGGGTGTAGATGTGATTGTGGGTATGGGTGTGGATGGGCGTGGGTGTGTGGATGTGGGTGGGTGTGGGGTGTGGGGTGTGGGGTGTGGGGTGTGGGTGTGGGTGTAGGTGCGGTTGTAGGCGTTAGTAAATAGAAAAAGCCGATGCACACCCATACCCACACCCTCTTTCTATGTTTCTACACCTCTCAGATGAAGAACAGCCGTAATTAAGCGTTCTCCATGATTCTTTTTCGATATAAAAATCGCCTCCTCATTGTAAAGAGAGCGTCTACGACAGGACCAAGGACCATCTCAGTGAGGATGAGAGTGCGAATGAGTGAGGGTGATCCCCTTCTCTTCACCCATACCCACCCACTCACACCCTCAAGATAGTTTTCATCTACCACCGATAGTACTGAAAGTGTGAGAAGAACAAAAAGTCCACAAATGGATTCCATAGTATATCAAGTTATTCCAAAGTTGACAAATGATGACTTTCTAAAGGACATACCGTTATATATTTAGATGTATTTTTTATTGCTGATAATGAAACAAGAGAGCAAGGTACAACAAAGTATTTCGTGGGAAAAATATCATCTGCTCTGGTCATTAGATTAATCTCAACAATTGCAATAAAAAGTATTACTTTTTAGATACAAATTTTGTTCGTTCCTATTGACACTCATCGCAACAATAATTTCATCCGTACATATTACTTGAGTAATTACATGAAATATTCTCTACACATGTCTGTATGAAGCATATCTCATTCCTTCGCTCTTCGTAGTAGATATGTAAATGCTATGTCTTTCACTCAGAACAACAATGTTTAGGAGTGTTTCCCGTGTTGATGGGAAACATGTGTATGTCGGAGAAGGTGGAATGATTTATAATTGAAAGAGATCAGGAGTAAAGTGGACATTCTCATTTTATAAACTACCTTGCACTCAAGTTTCTCGCAATATTGACGTTTGAATCAGCATGGGCGCGTGATTCTCTTGTCAAGACCGAGATTTCTAGTAAAAATTTCAAAATTAATTCGGCGTTATTACCAGTTGTAGCAGTTTTCCTAGTGCTTCGTGTAAAAACACGGCATTTTTCCGTGGTTTTATCTTACAAAGTTGCCCGATGTGCCATTTCAGATTTGCGAGCACACTTCACAAGACAAACCACTAAACGGCAATATTTTTTCATCTTTTCAGAAATGTAAAACGAATAAAACAGGATAGAAAATGCTTTGAATCAAGCACGAGCTTTGTCATTGTACTGTTGGTTGGCGCAACCGCTTTACTTCAATTGCGAAATATTGAATTATGACGTAGGCAAGCTGAGTCAATCTGTTCGTAAGAGCAGAAAAAAATACATGCCGTTTGAATATCATTCATCTATAGGCTTTCATCGCACATCAATTTGCCTACTTCGGCCATTATATTCATTTTCATTGGATGCTGCTCTCGCTCTATTCTATATAGTGTCATATGTTTTTTTTTCTCAGCCAACGAAGCAAAGAGCTGCATGGCATACTAAAGAATAGAATCATAGTTAAGTTTGATCACTATTCTAAAATTATATTCGCCATAACCTGCTCTCTCCAACTGGGCTTCATTTTTCTTTAAACAACAAGCACGACTATTTGAAAAGCCTAGAACGCAAAACAAGTTGGTAGCAAGTAAGAACTAAATTATCGTGTTAGCTTAAGAAAGACAAATATATTTTTAATGTCGTAGAAACAGAAAAAACTCTATTATATTATTATTTAGTTTCAAAAGAAACATGTCTTTTCTACACATGATTCTACTTCTCCTTCTACTAACGTCGATTAACAGTCTACCGGCTACCGAAACATGCAGTAATGGACGTCAGCCAATCTCGCATATGCGTTGTCAATCGAACGGTGAAGGTTGTCCAGCCGATACTTATTGTCAACTGAATATTCTCCGATGCTGTGTGATCATCTGGCCAAATTTCAATCGTCCTTTTGGTAATGGTAACATAGGTATTGAGGGTGGGCAATAAGAGAGAACACTAAAGATTGTTCGCTAATCATGAACATTCGTAAACCTTTGAATGCTTATTTAAAAGAAAAAAAAGAAAAAAAAAATTTCAATTGATCGCATGCATGATAAAGAAAAATTGAATTTTAAGTGTGCAACTATTCAAATATCCCGCTGAGGATGTAGTACTATTCATAACATCAGAAGTTGATGCTAATAGGTGAAATAGATCATTTATGGTTTTGTAGGATTAGATATTCGAAACGTTACAAATAATTGAATATCTGAATAGCTGATAAGGTATGCAATGATTCTGTTCAACTTTCACGTTCGATATTCCTCCATTTTCAATACCAAATAGTGATTAAAGTGCAAATTCCGCTGAAATACCATGTACAATCAATGAAATTTGTGGTAGAATAAACAACCATACTTTTGAATTAAGAGCACTGATAAAAACGAGTAAAAGCATTGAAAAGATAAATTTCACAATTAACAGCACCATGCTTTCTCAAACAAAAGATCAAGAATGAGAGTGGGTGGGTGAGGGTGAAGAAGCGAAATTCAACTACACTTACCCTCCTCCACCCTCCTCCACCTACCTACCCTCGCTGCCCATTCACTCTCAAGATAGCTCTCCACCCTCACCCATTCACTCTCAGTTTCCGTTCATGTCTATAGTGTTTATTCTTTGCCGAGAACATATCGATGAATCTGATTCTGAGACAACACAATTCCTAAAAAAAAGCTAATGGCGATTTTTTTTGACTCAATACTCAAAGGCATGGAAAAAGATATTCATCACATATCAGCAACACTGTTCTATCTCTGCATTGAAAATCCCCAACTACGTTACATGCTAAGATAGAAATAATCGAATGATAAGAAGGGTGTGGGTGTGAGTCTGGGTGTGCCTGCAAATCTTTTCTTCATCGATACCCACACCAGCACCCACATCCATTCTGAAACTTTCAGAAAACACTCGAGAGCCTTTGCGGATATCCAGGAAACGTTGTCAAGTGAATTGATTACAGAAAACCTATTGTAGTAGGTAACCGAATAGAAATTATCATAAATCATATCCGATGGGGACTCATGAGGAATGCCGTATCTCAGCAAGTAGAAAGTGTTTTTTTATGAAACTTTTACTAAAAAAAGCTTTGAGACACTAAGCTTTCGAATGATAGGTTTCGCGGAATCAAAAGTGTCTATATAGTCGAGATATGGGTGTTCGAAAGTACGCGAATATTCCGTTCATGACTGCACTGGAGTATAGTGGATTGATGTCGGAGTGACGTCTGCAATCATCGTTTGTTATAGTACGTACGCACCTAAAACATCAGCTGAAAAAGTCTAAAATATCAATAGACTTTGAGAGGAGGGATGGTCGAGACTTTTGGTCAACACTGTATATTATGATGGAAACCTCAGTCTTATTTCACATATCTCTCTTAAACACGTTTTCAACACTTAGTTTCTATAGAATGCAATTGTGATTAAAGTGTAGAAGACATTATTTAGACAAGCATTTGGTCGCCAATTTTACTTCGACAAACAGCTATTGCTTCTTCATCAATTGGAAAACAATTTTCCAGTATATCTAGGGCTTGATTATATTTGGATAGTTTTTGTTCATTATCGTTAATTACATCTGCAGCTGCCAAATGTATTTGAGCAATATTTCGATGAATTCCACCCAATAATTCACATTGAAGAACAAGATTTTCGTTAGAAAATTGTATAGCTGCATCGATACTGTTCATTTTCTTGTATAGTCTCATAATCCTTTCAAAATATGTTATTATACGAGGGTGTTCTATTGGCATCACTTTTTTGGCCATATTATAGCCCTGATGATAATACTACATAACACAATCAAATAAAGATTGTTTTTCAAATTGATTCCCAATTTTCATTAGTGTTTTAGATATTTCAAAATGTTCACATGGAATAATACGTTGGAACATTTCTAATCCTCTTATTAAATAATCGAAAGCTTTTTGCCAATCAGGGTGTGGGTGTAGGTTTGGGTCTAGGCTTGGGTGGTCTTCAACACAACACCCACACTCACATCCACACCCGTAGTTGAACCGGTAACCATTNCTTTTTGCCAATCAGGGTGTGGGTGTGAGTGTGGGTGTGGGTGTGGGCGTGGTGTGGATGTGGTGTGTGTGTAGGGATGCAACGGTGATGATCATTCGTCAGATAACCGTCACCGTTTCACCAGTCCAAACCGATAACCGTAGGTACGGTTACAGGTCTAGCCACGGTAACCGTACCAATGGTTACCGGTTCAACTACGGGTGTGGATGTGAGTGTGGGTGTTGTGTTGAAGACCACCCAAGCCTAGACCCAAACCTACACCCACCATCCTCTCCTTTGACAAGATTTCTAATACTTCTATGTCAGTGACGTTCCAGTATGTCAGGATTGATTAAAACGTCTTGTCACGAGAAAAAAAACCGAGTTTAAATGATGAATCTTTTGTTGATTCTAATGGATATATACAAATGAAATAATATGTATCAGATCATCACTTTTTCTTCAGTAAAAGCATTTAAACTTGTCGATATGAGAAAAAAACACTTTTTAACGAGTTCAATCTTTTAATTTGTCATGTGGAATGCTTATAATGCATTTTTTTAATTTTTCGATCCAAACGCGTTAAAACATCATTTAAGCATTTATTTGTTTGCATGCGTAGGGTGTGGGTGTGGGTGCGGGTATAGGTATGGGTATGGGTGGGGGGGGGGGGGGGGGGGGGGGGGCGGGTGCGGGGCGGGGGGGTTGTGGTGGTTGTTGTGTGG
>CAJNSZ010000765.1:17132-39922 GCA_905329745.1 Rotaria sp. Silwood2 | reverse complement strand
GCAGAAGTGTCTAAACAAGACGGATATAAGACGCTTAATAACATTGGTTGAAATGCTCCAATCATAAAAATTTAAGGCGCGTCAGTGTCTAAAGTCGGTTATCCGTTGACACTTGAGGTGTCTTAACAAGACGTTTAGCCACCAATCAGAAATTTCTTGAAGTGTCTTAATCAGACGAATGAAATGTCTTGTTAATACATGTGATGTGTCTTGATTTTTTAGAGTGGACTTTACTCAATAAAATTGACTATAATCATACAGCTGTAGTCAAATATGTACATGTAAAACAAAATGTGTATTTTTCTTCATTTTAGATAATAGATTCAAAAGTTGTTCGATATGTTGCACCTTCTAACAATATATTTAAACTTAATCATCATCGCCATAAAGAATATTGCACATATGATACAGCCATCTGCCATTCAACTAGAGTTTTCTTATATGTTGAACGTACCCCATAGAGGTCTCTCCGTTTGTCTGATTGGTGGCTTAACTGTTTGATGTGAACGCGTTTGGACTTAAGTCAAAATTAAGTTAAGTCACTTCTGTAGTGTGTTTGGCCCCCTAACAGTAATTTTGTGTGCACACTACTGTATATAGTACTGTTCACGAGCCAGTAGACAAAGTTTTATTTCAGTGTGTTTATTTTTAAGTAAAAAGAAGAACTAAAAAGCAATGAGGAATAATATTCATTTTAGAATATGAGAGTTTTCTAGCCAATCGATATTGTTCAATATTTTTAGTGATGATTAACAACTTTATTGAAATTGTCATACATGTAATGGATGTTGTCTTTTTTCCAGAGCTCTAAACGGGCTTCTTACCACGACGATCACTTTTACCAGTGGGAGTATCATATACACGACAAACGCTCTTACCAGATCGATCGGGACCATTGCAAGCTTTGCTTTCGCCAGGTTTAGTATTACGATGAACAGCAGCAGAATGATAAATGCAGGCACATTTATCATGTGCTCTACTAATGAAACTAGTCCAAAGGCTATTACAAACCACACAATGACCACTCACTGGATCATTGTTGCCGCAACAGTCGGAACTACTATTGCAGATGCCACCAAGACGAACACAACCAATTTTGCCACCAGAGCGGTCTGATTTTTTACCTATAAATGCATTGCAATGCACAGCTAAAAGTACCAAGATACATGTAAAATAAATCACAATCTTAATGGTGCTATTCATTTTGCTGTTGTCGATTGACGAAGTGATACACATATACGTGCCAATAAATGAATATGAATCGTGATTATGATTTTATTTGAGTAGCGCTACGCGTACATAAGCAATGATTTTTTCATAGAAAGCATACGAATAATTACTTTTTATTCATCATGTAGAGAGAAGCAACAGTTTGTGTCTAGAGGTTAATTGTGAATGGAAAACAATTAAACACTTGAAGATTAATCACTCGTTTGTTTCTTTGAAAGCAAATAGTTTCTAGCTGGTAAATGAGACCTACTCGAACACGCAACCATTGAATATATTGTAAAATACCCTCCATGCCTCATTGACATATTTCCAGTTTCGCATAATTGGATATTAGAGTGTGCTGTTTTACCACTAACCGATATGTACAATCATAATATCAAGGCTTTCCAAACATTTTTCTCAATTTCAATATAGGATGATCAATTATTATCGGGTGCTCTGACATTAATTATTCTTACATTTTTATACAAAAATTCAAAACGTTTCAAAATGTGGCATGTAATTATTTGTAACACAGCCAGCATTATCATCAATTTTTTCAGTTCTATACTAACAAATAATGACAAAATATGAATTAACATTTTCGATAAGTTTTTTTTTATGTTACGAAAGTAAACAGCAATATTTTTGTTCAAAAGTATTCGAAAATCAGTTTTTTTTTCTAAAAATAGAATAAAAAAGAATACATATAAATTATACAAAGAATGAGAGTATACCTTGTGTCTGATAGTAAACACTCATTACTCTGTAACTTGTTATCAATATCATTTGATAACCATATATTATATAAATCATGTAAGATTAAAATAGTTTCTACTAAACTTCCGTATTTTTGGCATATAAATATTTGATAAAAGCACTAGGAATGATGGTGTTGGTGGGGCCGTCAGTGAAATACACCCAAGAGGGAAAAAGCAAGACTTCACCGTACTTCACTTGTACTTCCTCTGTACTCACTCGTACTTCCCTGTACTTCACTTCCCAGTCAGACAAGCGCCTTAATAAAACGCGTTAAAATGCATTCAAATTTCGTTAAAACGCCATTTTTACGATTTCTTGAACGCGTTTTAACGCGTTACGGGATTTACTGATAAAAATATGTAGAGTTTTAAAAAATTGTAAGCGTTTTTATTCGTTAACAACTTCAATTTCATGCTTTTTTTTGCCTACATCCCTGAACAGATTTTCTTCTCTGCGACATTTACTATTGCTATTTCTGCCTTTTCAGCAATACAACTTCCTTAAATACATAAGTGATAGTTGAAATAGCAGTTCCTGAACCATTGAAGAAAGTTTTTTGTATTTTCTTCTTTTGTTCATTGTTCTTTCTATACTTTCAAGGTAATATTCATCAGTAGAATGCATATAAGTAAACATTTCTCCGCAAAAATATGTAGTTTTATGAACATACGTGCATATAAACATTTTATTAAATTTATCAATCATTTTTAAAAAATATAAGAAATGTATGTACGGTATACACTTCTAAAAAACTCTTAGAAGAATATATTCAGTGCGCGACAAAAGTAATGCCCGCGAATCATATCATTTATTTTGCCTTTGAGAAAGGCATTTCAAATCATATTATTATTATTATATACACTACTCTTAGACAATTCGATATTCATATTCAGCTTTTCTATTTCTCGCGTTTTTTGTTTTAGATTTGTAAAATAGTACAATAGGCAATAATGCGACAATTAACACAAAAAGAGCGTTTATTCGTCGTTAAAGAAGCACAAAAGCCAAACAAAAAACTTAGTANTATAATTTTCTTTTCCTTTGTATCATTTTTATGTCATCAAGTGCATTTTCATTGTTCTATTTGCTTAATTAATAGCATCCATTATGTACTAAGATAATGATAATAAACCCAAACAAGTTCGTATTTTATATTTATTTTCTGCGATGAACAGACCATTAAAATAATAACTCTATATATGTCTATATTTTTATCATATCAATCGTTATTCAAGACTATAGTTATTTTTTTTAAATAAATTAACTATAAAATAATTAATAAACTATTATGCACTTTGATGATTGAAATTCGAAATAAGGACTTCAACTCTTCTGCAAGACAGGATGAGGCTGCAAACGATGTCCTGTGTTGTGTCCATCTCTATTTGAATTTTAAAAGATAAATTGCTCATAGAAATAATGTAACGATTAGAACCTTACATATTTAATTTAATTAGACCAAAGCAAGTCGGGCTAATTAGAATATTCAAATGATTCAGTTAAGAAATAATAGCATATAAACATTTTTTTTTTCAGTATGAAAAATATTAATATACTTTCACTTATACTTTTAGAATTGTTTATTCCAATATAATGTAATAATTAATTTATTCGATGCATATTTATTACAAAAATCTAATTTTCATTTTGATAAAAAGAAACTGAATACTAAATCAAAATATTTTTTTTTACTTCATAATCATGCAGTCTGGTGCTATTTACAAATATACTATTCATGAATTAACATAAATGAAAAGATCATCAAACTGTAATATTCCAATAGAATTTGTTTTTTAGATTCTTCATTAGTTTTTATTTACTTTTGATGATATTGTGATAGTATTAATGTAATTTAAACGAAATATCGCAGGAGTATGTAATGCGTAGATTACTATCAGAACTAAATACTTAACCTTGTACATGCTCTTCCTTTTTCAATTGTTCCTCTTCGAATATTTTTAGTCGACCTTGATCGATGACACAATATTCGTCACATATTACATTCTATTAAAAAAATGCGCAGAATGATTAATATAATGTATAACATTCCTTCATGTCTTATTCAGTTCCTATTGATTTTATTTTCGAGGAAGAAATATAGGTAAAAATGACGTCACAGACACAAATGAATTCAAGCAAAGAAAATAAAAAAGAGGAAGTTGAATGATGTCTAATGATGTAAAGATCAATAAGGATTTTTCTGTTTCTGACTACTACTTAAATATATATGTATGATTTGAACTACTATAATTAAATAAACAATAGTTATATTAATTTCTACATAATGGTACTTTAAAAAAATGTAGACAATCAAAGCTATTTTCAACTTGATCGTGGTGAATCACCACAATCATATCTTGACAAAATAGCTCATCAAAATTAATTAGAATTAAATAACAAACAATTTGCATTATTAAAGGATGATCATAATCTTCTTGGTTATATTAGACAAAATTTTTTTTATTCAAAATTATGAACACTGCCAAAAGGTTTGTATAAAATAAGAAATATTATTTTGATGAAAAAAACGAATTGAATCATTTGATGAATGTATATATCTTTGTAGTCAATCCCTTGATTGATGCCTCAACGAACAGTTACTTATATGAATGCATTTATGAATGACTAGGTTACATTGTAAGTTAAATTCATGTTTTTCATTTGTAAAAAAGAATATTCCAATTTCTTTTAACAGAGATGTTGATGATCATTTTACTGATTCTTGTTTACCAATACTATGAGTTTATTTGTTGATGGGCAAATCGACGAAGTTGCTCTTATGAATCAATTATTATCAAACCTTCATTTTATGATGGTATTTATCGTTTAGTATTTATTATAAGTTAAAAATTGTTTTCTTTTTAAAATATTTATAGATGGCATTTTATCAACCAGAAGGTGATCGATATAAAATTTTATATGAAGAACATGCAATTAATTCACAAATTAAATTACACGGTTATGACCCTAAAGATGCAATAATTGTGACCAAGGCACGAAAAGTAGCTTATCTCAATTTATCATCTCTCTAAAGATTATTGTTTTTAGAATGAAAGTTGTCTACGAACCGAGGATATTGTTGATATACTTCGACATGAAGGTCATTCAATTGCTCTTGTCATGATTGGAGGAGCACATTATTATACAGATCAACTATTTGATATTGAAACTATTACACGTATTGCTCATGAACAAGTATCACCAAACGATATTTTCAAAGAAAATTTTTTTTCTATTCATGACTTGGGAATTTTTTAAGGGTTGTTGTCTTGAATGGGATTTAGCACATGCTATTGGTAATGTACCATTGAAATTACATGATTGGCAAGTCGATTTTGCTGTATGGTGTACATATATGGTAAATGATCGAGATTAAATAGAGTAAATTTTATTTTTGTTTAAATATAGTATGTAAATGGTGGAGTATTTGTACATTCAAATCATTTTAATGATTATCATTTGTCAAGACTTGATGGTTAGTGGGATAATCGAGAATCAACACGATTTTCTATCTTTGATGGTATGAAAAATTCATTCTCGTTTAAAATAAATAATACATATATAGTGATTTGTAGATATTGATCGAGATAAAATGGTGTGGGTGTGGGTGTGGATATGGGTGTGGGGTGTGGGTGCGGGTGTGGGTGTGGGTGTGGGGTGTGGGTGTGGATGTGGGTGTGGCTATGAATGAGTCTACAATAGGACACCCACCCACACCCACACCCCATTTGAAACCTTCACAATAAACTATTCTCACTAAGGCCTATCTATGTGAAAAGTTTCGGGCGGAAACTCAAAACTCACTTTTCATGATGTTCCTGAGGGGACCACAGCTTTTTCCAAAACACATAGTAAAAATGTTGTATCTCAGCAGCAAGAGGCTAGCGGCACGAACTCTTTCCAGAGAACTCATAGCTCATTAGGGCCTAGTGTATGCACTGATTCAGTGAACACCAATATCAGTGTAGATAGTGGAACCAGTGCAGTCAGTGTCAGTGTATGCACTGGTTCAGTGAATATTAATGTCGGTGTAGACACTGGAGTCAGTGCACTCAGTGCCAGTGTGTCACTGCAGACAGTTCGCTCAGTGTCAGTGCGTCACTGCAGACAGTTCGCTCAGTGACAGTGTGTCACTGTCAGTAATTCACTGTTTTCGCCGAAACTGCATATCCCTACCAACACCCATACCCACACCCACACCCACGCCAGACCCACACCCACACCCAGAAACAACTCGACAAAGTTTTATTTCAGTGTGTTTATTTTTAAGTAACAAGAAGAACTAAAAAGCAATGAGGAATAATATTCATTTTAGAATATGAGAGTTTTCCAGCTAATTGATATGGTTCAATAGTTTTAGTGATGGTTAACAACTTTATTGAAATTGTCATGCATGTAATGGATGTTGTCTTTTTTTCCAGAGCTCTAAACGGGCTTCTTGTCACGACGATTACTTTTACCAGGAGAAGTATCATATACACGACAAACGCTCTTACCAGATCGATCGGGACCATTGCAAGCTTTACTAGTGCCAGGTTGAGTATCACGATGAACACTAGCAGAATGATAAATGCAGGCACATTTATCATGTCCTCTGCCAGTGAGACTAGCCCAAAAGCTATTACAAACCACACAATGGCCACTCACGGGATCATCGTGGCCACAACAATCGGAACTACTATTGCAGATGCCACCAAGACGAACACAACCATGTTTGCCACCAGAGCGGTCTGACTTTTTACCTATGAATGCATTGCAATGCACAGCTAAAAGTACCAAGATACATATAAAATAAATCGTAATCTTAATGGTGCTATTCATTTTGCTGTTGTTGATTGACGAAGTGATACACATATACGTGCCAATAAATGAATATATATCGCAATTATGATGTTATTCGAGTAGCGCTACGCGTATATAAGCAATGATTTTTTCATAGAAAGCATACGAATAATTACGTTGTATTCATTATGCAGAGTGAAGCAACAGTTTGTGTCTAGAGGTTATTTGCGAATGGAGAACAACTAAACACTTGAAGATTTATTTTTCTTTTTTTCGCTTGAAAGCAAATAGATGTTAGCTGGTAAGTGAGACCTACTCGAACATACAACCATTGAATACATTGTAAAATACCCTCTATGCCTCATTAACATATTCTCAGTTTTGCATAATTGGATGTTAGTGTGTGCTGTTTTACCACTAATAGATATGTACAATCATAACAGCAATTCTTTCTAGACATATTTCTCAATTTAAATATAGGATGATCAATTATTCTCGGGTGCTCTCACATTAAATGTTCGTACATTTTTATAGAAAAATTCGAAACGTTTCAAACTGCGGCATGTAATTATTTGTAATGCAGCTAGTATTATCATCAGTTTTTTCAATTCTTTACTAACAAATAATGACATAATATGAATTAACATTTTCGATAAGTTTGATTTTTGATGTTATGAAAGTAAACAGCAATATTTTTGTGCACAAGCATTCGAAAATCAGTTTTTTCTAAAAATAGAATAGAAAAGAATACATATAATTTATACAAAGAACAAGAGTATGTCTTGCGCCTGATGGTAAACACTCATTACTCTGTAACTTGTTAGCAATATCATTTGATAACCATATCCTATATACATCATGTAATATTAAAATAGGTTCTACTAAACTTTCATACTTTTGGCATATAAATATTTGATAAAAGCACTCGGAATGAAATCGGCCATCCAAAGATTAGATACCTCCCCCCACCCAAAAAAAAACTGGAACAGCAAGAGATGCTTATCAAAATTTGTTTCAAAAGAATAATAAACAATATGCATAATTCTAATTAAAACAAATCACTATGGATGACCATTGCATGAATAAAGCCTACAAATTTCATTAATATTTTAACCTAACTCTATCCCGAATAATGATTCTAGTATATATTTATTATCTCTCATGATATTATGTTGGCAGAATATTTAAATGAAACAACATTTATTGTACCATGTTCTCATTTCATTCTGTTTTCTAATCCTCACATACTTGCTAATTAGAGTTATCCTTGGTCAACTAAAGTATTGCACCGATGAAACTTGTTCACCGTTAACATGTCGCATACATGACAATAAATCCTTACTCAACTGATGACTCGTACGGTAGAAATTTTACAGTACCTGTTCAGGAATTCAATGTAACTACATGGTCAATATTGAATACCTATCAATCTTTGTACTCTCGTATATAACCGATGCATTTTATAGGTAATTTTACTCTTAACATTGATTTATATGTGTCTTGTATGTCTATTCATCTATTCTTCAAAAAAAGCCATTAAATCGAAAATTGGATTTATTTTAAGTGTCAATAAAAAAAAATTTCCTTTATTAAAAATTATTGTAGTAAGTGCGAAGGATTAATTTTTACCAAAATACAACAGACAGAAGAGTTTATTGTAGAGAATTGACAAAAAATTATGTACATAGGAATATATAGTCACGACACATACGTCAGATAGATGATGATTAATAATATGAACTCTGGACATAATGACAATCGTATTAAAAACATTGAATTCGAACATATTTAGCTAAGTTATAGTTGGGTGTGGGCATGGGTGTGGGTGGGTGTGGGTATGTGTGTGGGTGTGAGTGTGGGCGGGTGTGGGTATGGGTGTGGCCGTCAGTGTAGTATACCTGCAGTATGCATCCAGCCCCCTATCCACCCACCCACACCCACACCTCACTGCAACATCAAGTTACTAAATATGTGTTGTGAAGAGTCAAATTATAATAGAGTTCATCCTCTACATTTTGTTTTATGCTCAGACTGAGATAGCTTCGAGCTGTCTTCCGGCACATTTAGAGGTGTTTCTACATTCAAAACCTATCAAGCTGGCCTCCTGAGAAATTTTTCTTCTACCCATAGATAATAATTCATTTTCAATTTAGATCGCATACTTTCAATTCGATGTGGACCTGGTCTTCAATTGCATTGGCAGAACTGAACGAGTCAAATTATTTATTCTCATCAATAATGTTTTTGATATGAAAATAGTACAAAATAATATAGTCTCAAACTTGTTTCGTTCTCTTCACAGTTTCTTATCAAAAACAAACAGGTGTCTAGACACTCCTGATGAAGAAAAGTAAATGTTGACAATAAATCATAGTCGTCGATTTTCAAAAATTCAAAAAAAAGAACACATGTCTGGTTGCTTTTTTGATGATCAGACAGAAACAGAACGACTAAACCAATTGCGACGTTGTTTTTCTGTCTTTTTTCAAACCACATTTTTTCAGTTATTTTGCGCCTGATCGCTGCAGTAAGTAAACAGCAATATATATATATATATAGTGAAAGCTGCAAATTGAACCGTTTCAGAATTATCACACTGAAATAATTCGAGTTCTTCTAAGATGAAATAATGGGTCGTAGGAAAAGAACTTGGATGATAAATTAACTAAGGAATGTCTCAAAATGAAGTGAACAATTTGAAAATTACAGCTGATTCTATCATTTGAATTTTCGATCATACTCAAAAAGGGATAAATCTGACTCATCTATTTTCCTCTGTATTAATATTGTTAACATTGACTTCTTATTCAGTTTTCTTGGTTCTATTTCTAATACCATTGGCTGCTTCTACTACGAAGCTGAAAAAAATACTATTGTTCTTCTCGTCTTTTTTGTCAACATTTTCAGGCCAAATGGGACTTATTCGAAGAACATTACTACTTCATGAATCCTGGTGCTTTTTAGTAGTAAAATAGGATTTTGGTTAGTATCGATATTTTTTTGGGAAAAGACTAGTGCATTGAGATCTACTTGAAGCCAGCTTGAGTGTCATAATTAACATATCTTCCTTCTTCTCTCATCTGTCCCTCTTGATTGGTTACATCAATTAAACGCTTTTTCTCCATGAAATTTCGGCGATTCGTGATACAAATACACATGATAAAGAGTAGTTTCATTTGGACTAATATTTATCATATTAAAGATTGTTACATTAAAGACCAAGGTAAAGGTAAGGTACGTCATCTATGTTTTAGATTGATCAAGTTTCTGATATAAAAAATAGCAAATGCAATTATGATTTTCTTTCAAAAACTTACTCTTTACTTGTATCGCATTTACACATGATGAATCAGTCAAAACGGGAACGAAGACAAAACAGGGATCAAGAAGGAAGAAAAAACTTCATTGAATTAGGCACAAGCAATGACTACTGGTCCTGGTGGGCACAGGAGTCGGCTGTCCATTATTTGAACCCAAATCAATCGGCTCCCCAACAACCATGTTCTACAAACTTTCGATATTATGGAACATCTAATCAACCTCAACAACCAAGATCAGCATCATATCGGCAGCAAAATAGCACACGTACTGGTGTTCATACTGAACAACGTCCGCATTCGGATCAAAACAGGGTTCGTCAAAATCCACGGCCTACAAAAGGAGAAAAAATACCTAGTATAGATTTTTTCAAAGAATTCAAGATTTTATAGAAGAAAACCTCTTTTATTGTAGATGATCCAAACCAAAGAAATGAGTGTCGTTTGCCTCAACAGAAAGTGAGAGTGATTATTATCTTATAAAAAATATACGTTGTTGTATCTAGACGCAAAATAATGTAAGTGTGATCGCTAGTCAACAAACAAGCAATGCACATTTAATAGTTTTGAAGAGTATTTTTGATAAAATTATTATCAAACAGTTCTTATCCAAAACTAGTATTGAAGAAGGACTACGTATATATAATCAATTACGAGATATCATTGTTTCCAAGAAGCCAGGTAGTCATCAAGCAATGCATTTGATAAAATAGCGATGCAAGAAATTTTTTAAATAGACGCTCAAGTAACTTTGTATGGATCATTCTATTTTGCTTGTTGTTCAAATGATTCACCTATGATGGATGTTGATGTTACAGTCAATACACTCCTACCTTATAATACTATAACACAAGTATTTGAAATCATTCGGAATTCGGGTATGTATGAATACATTTCAATTTTTCTTCAATTATGCTGTTTTTTTATTAGATACTTATCAAGAAATGCGTTTAAATACAGATTATGATCCATTATGTATTGATTTGATCGTGCCCAAGACGAATATCCGCATACGAGTGACATCAGATAACAAGAGAAGAATTTTTTCATCTGAAATAGTTCGTCTCTATACAAGATTCGATCCTCGTGTACTTCCGTTACTTCGACTCATTCGATTTTTTGCTAAGGTCAGCTGTTGTACAATCTATTTTGTAGTACTTTATTTTCTGATTCAGATATGCTCTCTGGATAGACCTGATTTGGGCACTCTTCATCCAATGGTTTTTCATCTTATGTTAATTCATTTTTTGCAACAAATTGAAGAACCAGTTCTACCTTGTCTTCATGAATATGTCAGTGATTACTTTTCGTGTTTACTAAATCAATATTTTTTTCGTGCCAAAAACTCATAGGTATTTGGGATTGATAATGCACTTGTAACATTAAGTGATGATCAATATAGTGAGTTCTTCAGAATTTGCAACGATTATGTTAGTATATGGAAAACCAAAAATAGAACATCAGTTGAAATGCTCTTTCTTCAATTCTTCTCTTACTATTTAGTAAAATTTTCCATGAATCAATTTATCATTTCTATACAAACACGAATGCCACTGCAGAAAGATCAAAAACAAAAATTAAGTGGAAATCTGTTTTGTGCAGGTACCACCGAATATGGATTTTTATACTGTGAAAATCTTTTTTTACAGACCCGATGTTCATCGATAGAAATTTAGGTTATACAATCAAATTGAATTCTTCATTTCGATATTTTCGACGAGTATTCGAACAGACACTGACATACTTCTGTCAAAAGGATCCAAGAGAATTAGAACAACAAAATTCGATAATTAAAGAAGTGCATCGATCATGTAAATCTTTATTTGCTACAGTATTACTTAAAGTTCCACGCAAGGCAAACTGTACACAAGATGATCTACGGCAAGCATACAAACATACATTTGATAATAGAATGGAGGCATTGCCAGAACCAAAACTTGTACCAAATGAAAAAAATCTGTTATCCATAATGGACGAAACAGCTGAGGATACAGATGATCTTGAAGAAACATATCAAGATGATTTAGACACAGATTGTGAGATTAACAATGAAACTGGAACCAACTTTAGTGAATCATTTGATAATACTATCAACGATCATGAAATAGAAATGCAAGAGCAAGATACGACTGTAGTTAAGACTGCTAGGTTTGCGAACGAAATTTATTATTCAGAATAGTTTATTGAAATAGTTTTAGCTCAAATGAATTAGAAGCTGAAGGCATATTAATTATCGGCAAGAGTCAATCTTCAGACAAAGAAACCAATGAACAACCGATCTCGTTCGAGTTACTCGTTGAAAATCTCAACGAAGAGCAAAAACATATTGTAAGACTAGAATATCAAAGACAAGGTAACAGTTTAAGAAGAGTCATCAATAGACATTTAAAATAAAAAATTTCTTTCAAAAAATCCACCGACATTATCGACTTACACAGAATATAAGGAGCTTCTAAACTCTTATTCAATTCATTGCCTCTCTATTAACAGTACATGAATTCAATCAAAAAATGCGTGAAATTGTCAATGGTCTTCCATCACTGGTCGATAATGCAACGAATAAATCACAATCCGAACAGCTCCCGAAAGATTTGCTTGTTTCCGCCAATCAACAATCGATTCAACTTGAACATATCATGGCTACAAATGTGCTGTCGTATTTGGAAGCTATTTCACTTGATGATCATGCTGACGTTCTTCACGTGTTTCAAAAGAAAAATTTTGGAGCTCGGACTGTAGGCAGTTTTTCATAGAAAATATATTACTGTGCTATTTTGCTTGTATTACTAAGGGTCCTCCGAAAGTTTGTATCGCGTGTTTTCAATCTAATCATGTAAAGTCTCAGTGTCCCCTACTGTGTTTGCCGGAGATAATCGATTTGCCTGAAATTGACAAAAAATGGGCAAATGTACTTTCTTCGGTTTGTCAACAAATTTCAGGTAGATTTTTTTTTCATATGAAATCGCTTTTTATTTCTTCATTATCTAAATATTTTTTTAGAGCAAGGTAAATCGACTAAGGAAAGTATCAAAACACGTGAAAACATTATCAATTATCTTGAAATTGAATTTCGAAAAATGTATCCCAACTGTCGTATGCGAGGATATGGTTCATTCTACAATGGATTCAATTTTCATCAAAGTGATCTCGATGTTTGCATTCTATTGGAACTGAACGTTTGTATTTTTGCTTGTGATAATTTTTATCAATGAATTGATTTCGATTTGTATTCCAGAAACACGAAACTAACATTCAAGTTCTGAAAAATTTAGCTCAATCTGTGAAATTAAATAAGAAAATGTTTGAAAATGTTATACCAATCCTAACTGCTAGAATACCGATCATTAAAGCAAAGCATTCTCAATCTGGCACTGAAATTGACATTAGCCTAAATAATATTCTGGTATGTGATATTCTCATTGAATATATATTTTAAAAATATTTCGTTTTTTTTTATTCTATTTAGCCTCTTGAAAATACTCGACTACTAAAAACGTACTCAGATATTGATCCACGCGTACGTGAACTTGGTGTTATGGTGAAATATTTTGCAAAAGTACGAAATGATGTGTTTATTTTTTGCTTATAAGTTCAACTGAAAGATTATAATCTTTGATACATTCTCGAGTTAATTCTAAGTTTGATATTTCAGAAATTTAATATCGGTGATGCAAGTCATGGAACATTGTCGAGTTATGCCTATACGATCATGATGATACATTTTCTTCAACAAATTCAACCGCCTGTTGTACCTGTTTTGCAACAAGTTGTCGATTCTTTTCTATTGATAATCTTGATTATTGTTTTCCATTTCGTTGAAATTTTAGTTGCGTGATCCTAAATCAATCGAATCTCCGATCACTCAAACATGCGTCGGTTGGAATGTGTATTTCTATAATGATTTAACAAAACTTGTATGTAGTTTTGATACTATTTCATGTAGTTTGTATGATGTTTTTATTATTATTCAGAACAAAATATGGAATAATTATGGATTGAACAAATTATCATCAGGTGATTTATGGATTGAATTCTTACGGTATTACACCGAACGATTTGATTATAATAAAAATATTGTAACCATTCGACAGTTTAAACCCTTATTACGTACGGAAAATGGATGGTTTCATCCAACTATTGCTATCGAAGATCCATTGATGTTCACTCATAATTTAGCTGCTAAATTATCCGTAAAAAGTTGGTAATAAATTTTATCTATTTTTTTTGCAAACACAATTTTTTCAGATTGGACTGAAATTCTTCGTGTTTTTATTTTTGCTCGGCAACGATTCTATTTACAACCTGAAAGCATCGATTTCAATATAAGCAAACCGAACATGAAGGCATTGCAGGTCGGATTAACTCTAGTTGCTCAAGCTATATGAATACGAGAGAAAATATTATTTTATTTTAGGAATATCTTTTTGATAAACAACCTCTATGTCAAAACAATAATGTTAAACTAAAGAAAAAGAATCCAGTCATCGATAATCGAAAGCGACAACGGCGTAATAAAAACAACAGAGAAACACAAAAGGAAAAGAATCCTTCGCTTATGGAAGTCATTCCTATAAATGGCGACGACGGGAACCTTAATACACAGAAACAGGAAGTAAACTTATCTGGCCACTCTATGAATCGTACGTTCGTCAATCGAAGAACACGAGTTGCTTGATGGCACTTGGATTCGTTTCTAAACAGAAAACATGTTTGCATCTATCTGAGTGAACCTGCTTATTAATTTTCATTTTATTCTGCATCAAACAAAAATGACTAAGAGCAATGCTAATGGTTTAAACTGCAATGATTTCATGAATAAGCAAAAGTTGTCTGATGAGGAAAAAATTTGATATTTAACACGGGATTTCAGTGCTAATAGCATTCGTTTTTCTCAAAAACAAAATTCGGTGCCTCGATTTATTAGTATTAAAATTTTACCCCCACAATTTCTTTTCTGTTTAATTTTTTTTCTAATGCTATTAGCATTGAATTCTTTCATTGACTGTTTAATATTGTCCTAACAGAGCTCTGCGGGCTTTTTGTTTAGTATTTATATTATTGTTAGTTACCTTTCAAATATTTTTCAACTGTATGACCGACTAGAATAAATCATTAATATCATGTTCAGTTCAAAAAACAATTGACCATAGTTTTTTATTTCGTTTAAATTCAGATAATTAATCAATGGAATATGAAAAGTTTCATTATGTTAATTATTTCAATTTCTTCTCCATTGAAATGATTCTATATCATATTGATTTATAAGTCAATATGATATAGAATTGGGGTGTGGGGGTGGGGGGCGGGGTGGAGTAGGTCTATGTGTGGATGAAATGAGAACATCCCACACCCACACCCACACCCACACTTACTGGTCCACTTATTGCGCATTACTTAGTCTTGTCATTAAATCATTACGAAGCCGATCGGTTTGTAGATAAATGGTTGGAATTAATAGAGAAAGGTATGTGTGAAATTTTAAGTAAAGAAGGAATTCAGTTGAATAGAGTAGTATGGATAAAATTGAAAGATAAGATCAAAAATGCTGTGAATACAATATTTAAAAATACAGAAAAATTGTCAATGTCCAACTATTCATTGATATCATTAATCTGCACATCTGTTTTTCATTCATCTGATGAGTTTCTTCCAAAATCTCGAATCGAGGTATATGATTATGCTCTTCAAACCGCATTGCATTTTTGAAGAGATCAAGACTCGAATATTTCAAAAGAAGTACTAACTAATTTATTGATTGAACTTGCTATTTATCTTCATCTACAATCACCATCTGGTGGGGTGGGGTGTGGGTGTGGGTATGTGTGGGGTGTTTGTATATGTGTTTGAGTGGTTAATCAAAGTCGTGACACCCACACCCACACCCATACCCACACCCACACCCTCACACCCACACCCACACCCACCCTATACTCGATAATAATCTTCTTTTTTTGCTTTCTAATTTGAATTTATTTTTCTCCAGCATCGACTATTTGATGAATACGGTTGTTGCAGTCTGTAATGGGGGGGGGGGGGGGGGGGGGGTGGTGGTTATTTTTTTTGTTGGTTGGTGTGGGGTTGAGGGGGGGGGGGGGGGGGGCGGGTGGTNCCACGAAAAAGATATGTCTTTTTACGCTTTAATATTTTTATCACCTATTATGTCTTCTTAAAAAAGCTATACGCACCAAAAGAATCAGCGTGAAAAGCTCTACAAACTACATATTAAAGCTTATTAAAATTGCTTTAAAAAAAATTTTAAAAATGCTGTGACACCAATACTCGCACAGGCCACATTTGATCGGTCAGATTTTTGTCCATTTTGAAAACAAAAAGAGTAGAAGTAAAATAAGCGATCTTATGTAAATTGTAGAGCTTTTCACGGCGCATCTTCTGGTATGTTTCATTTTTAATAACGCCTATTAGATGCTATAAAAGCAAAGTTCAAAATGTGGTCATTCATTCTGTCCCAGCAATTTTCTAAAAAAAATTTTTTTGACTTCATTTGTAACTTATTAATTTTTCGAGTGCAGCAAAAGGAAATAAAATCGAAACCATATGGTTTGATAGAGCAGTTGATGCTCTATCCAACTGTATCGAAATAAGAAATTTCCGATGTTGTACTTAGATATAGCAGACTATACAAAACTATTAAAAATAACGTAATCAACCTGTATATTCATTTGAACATGATTTCTTTGAATCAACTGCTCGAACATTTCCCTTCACACTGTATAATTTGACACTACAAGAAAATAAATGTGGAATTAAAATAATTAATGACAAGCAAATATCGATCATTAAATATTCACATTTTGACTAGACTCTATCTAATTGATATAAATATTGATTATGCTCTTCAATTTTTATGTCATACAAACACATATTTTCCGAATCTTAACATATTGGTTAGACAACATGAACAATTGATCAATGTGACGAACTTTTTTTTCAGAACAATGAGATACATACAACAAATAAAAGAAAAATTCTTCAAACTTATTCAAGTCAATATCAAATTGATCGTTACTTCTATATTGATTCGTGTCAATGTTTGATTGTGAATGCAATATTATTTTTTTTGTTGAGAGGTCAAATAGTTGACTGATATTCATTGATGATTTCTAACAGTCGAAATCCGTACTTCAACATCAATCTTAGTCAAATAAACCAAAATCAAGATCATCATCTTCTGATGGTGGCTGATTATGCAATTGTACAAAAGTAGTCAATGCCGTTGGATTAGACCATACATGATCATAGGGAATTTGATGAATATTAATGAGACGTGCACAAAGACACTTGAGTTGCGATGGTGTCTGTTTTGATCGTAAAAGAGTACGTATGCCAATGCCAGATGATTGATCAAGAGGTGTTTTTCCATGGTTATTAACATAATCGATGTGAGCACCGGCATCGAGAAGCAGTTCTATTATCTTCGTTGCATTTCCTTGAACATTTTTGCGACTACTACGAGAAACGTTGTGTAGTGCAGTGTCACCACAATCGTGATCCTTAGCGTCCACATCGATCCATCGTTTTCCGTATTCAAGAAGAAGTTGAGTAGAATCCAGATTGGGAAACCTACGAAGGAGAAAATTAATAGTCGAACAACATGTTTATCTATGAAATAATCAACTTAATGAGTTGTAATTACTTACGAAATTGCCGAAGTGATGTCGTTTCTTCCTTTATTATCAGTAGCATAGTATATTTGGTCATTAACACTCAGATGTAATAAATTTAATCCTTGTGTCGTTGTATATTGCTTTTGACATAACTTTTTGATCCATCGAATGATGGATCGACGATCTTCATTACTGACTGTTGATTGTTGGAGAACCTGAAACAGTATTCGACAAGCTAGTAGTGAGATATATTTATTTTGATTTTATCTTAATTTGATCGACGATCTATCTCAAGTTTCATATAAGAAAGAAAAGTGAATAATAAATTCGATTTTTCGAGTTTGGACTACGCTAATTATTTTCTCTCAATTTATCTCAAGTTCTAAGAGCATTTTCAGAAATGAATCAATAGAAGAATTTTAAACGATCATTTTGATCTAAAACGAATAATAACCAGTCTTTCAGTCGATTCCTCTACTATTTTAGTAACATCATCGCTTCGTAGATTTTTATTTTAGAAAGATTGCGCTAGGAGTTCCTTTCTTATGCGTAATACATCTAAATTCTTTATTTCCTAGATGATTATTACTATTGCTAAGCGTCATTTCATACCTTTGCTGCAATTGCTACCAGATATAAGGCATTTTTGATCAATCTATCAATTGATTTCTCATGTGAGGATTCGACAATAAGATGACACATCTGCAAAAATTGATCGGCAGGAATTGATATTTGAGCAGTGATCATCTTGCAGTACATCCATATGAAACGGTGAAGAATAGTCGTCAGCTTCGTTGGTTGATCCAAATGAAAGAGACGAGAATACAGATGAAGAGAACAATCGAACTGATTTCTTTCGATACACATGTCTGCATGTTGAAGTAACAGTTGGAATAATCGCTCTTCCATTCTAATGAAAAAAATTCGTTCACAAATAAGCAGTGCTTCGATACATAAACAGTCAATATCATATTGAATCTGGTCAAGTTCATCGATTGTTTGACATTCTTTCTGGAAATTATAGACAACGATCGGTTGAGCCACTGTTTTCGGTATATGAAAGTAGGCACGTTGTTCAAGTGATTTCCTCAAAAGGCGTACCATGTGCTGACGTTCATGGAGTGTGATAACATCGCTGGAGACCATATATGAGGAAGCAATAAGTTCAAGGTTATCAAAGGTTGTCTCATCATGAGTGTATTCTAGTAAGAAATCGATTGCTTCAAATGCACCGTTCTCAGCTACTAATACTATGGGTGTTTTTCCGTCACAATTTTGGGCAGTGGCAGATGCGCCTGCCCAACACAACAGTTGTATTATTTCCAAATGACCTTCCCTAGCGGCGGTAGTCAGTGCTGTGTCTTGTCCAATGTGTGTCCTATATTCAATGTCAGCACCTATCTCAAGAAGATAAGCGACAATATTTTGGTGGCCATACTGAGCAGATAGAATCAGACTACTGAATTTGTTTTCATCCTTTGTGACTGTTTGATTGACATCAGCGTATCCATTATCTACTAAGAAGTGAACAATGTCAAGTCGTCCTCTCCTAGAAGCATCGATTAGCAATGGATAATATAAACCATGATTGACATCAGCTCCGCCCAAATCAATCAGAGTATGTGCCACAATGAAGTGACCACGGTCAAGAGCACACCATAATGCGGTTACATGTTGTACGAAGTTTCCCTCCGAATCGTGCATAGATCCCACGAGTTCGATTGCAGTAGGAGAATGAATAAGTATCAGATGCACCACCTCATCATGTCCATGGAGGGCTGCCAACATCAGTAGACTAAAGCGTTCGTTGTGTTGTTGAATTATGGTTGTAAGCAGATTGGAAACATCGGAGAGTATTTGAAGATATTGATCGAGCTCAAGTGATCTACCGTCGCGAACATATTCACAGAGTTCTTGTTCTATGTCAAAATCGTTTTCAGCCATTAATGTGTTCTTTGTTTGATACAAGCTACTTGTCTAATAAGTGAGCAACTCGACTCATTCAGCGGAATTTATTCTTTTTTCATATAGAGATATCAAGCGAGCGAATTACGAAATTACAAATGTGACGCAAATGTATTGACGAAATTACTGATACGGCACATTTATTGACAAAATGATTCATAAGTATAGTGAGAGAACGCAAATGACAAATTCGAATAGTATTAGAGGAATTGACACTAATCGGATTCATATATGAAGACAAACAATACATTTTTATTTTGTACCCACTGCCATCCGAAGATCCTCTCAGTATAAGATTATAAGAAAAAGAGAGAATGTGAGAAAGAAAGAAAATGTATAGATAAGAATAAGTTAACACAAAGTAAAATTATATCAACAAGACAACCATGAGAACGCACGAAGGAGAAGACAGAACAAACAAAATATACATAAGGACGACAAACGGTACGTCACACACAGAGAGAAAAGATTTAGAAAAATTTTGAAGAAGTTAAACTTCACTTATATGGCAATAAGGAACTGAGAAGCCTGAGACAAGCATATACCTAATTGACTAGCCATTATGGTGGCTAGGTATTCTGCAAAAAAGTGGCTAAAACATAAGGGTAGAAATTGACCTATGTCAGGGTGTGGGTGTGGGTGGGTAAATCTCTACCCACACCCAAAATCTTTTAAAATGATGATAAGTTTAAATTTTATGAATTTGGAAAAACAATTTTGTAAAAGTATTATTCATCAAAATTAACTGTCGCTTACTCAAATTATAACAGAAGACATTTATGACCTTGTAAGATCAGTTGAAATCGTACAAAACTCTGGTTTCAGCAATTTTACATCGATTCACCATAGAAGATTCTTGTAAGACTTGACTTTTTTTTATAATCGTATGGTACCATCTTACAGAAAAGTAAGATTTTTCTTCTATTTTCTATGACCATTGGATATAAGAGTTTGCGAGTGCTAGTTTTAGTGCGATTTAATCTCATTCTACACTTGATTTTTTTGGACTTGCGATCGAAATTTTCATGTACTAGTATTTTCTGATTTCTTGTTTCATTTATTTTATGATTATTTGACCAATACAAGTTCTATACTGTAGCACTAACGAAAAAAATTTTTTATCAACTGATGGCAAAAAATACTTTTTTTCAGAATATTGTTATTGAAGAGATAGAACCATTGATATTTTGTGCTGGAATTTATAGAGAAAGTTTGAACTCTTATTGAGATGCATCATTTTGTTGTTACACGGTTTGGTTTATGAATATACAATAAAAAAAAAGTTAAGGATGATTCGAAAAATGAAAATGTTTCCTATCTTCGTACCATTATAGAATTTCTTTCAGCAGCTTTCTATTGCTTAGTTATAAGAGTTAATATTTGTCCAATTACTTTTGCGTCTGGTTTTATAGTAAAAGCTGCAGCTTAAAGAGCTCAAAAAGATGTTTCTAATTTAAACGAAATAACTAATGAGAAATCTGAATAGAATTCTCAATAAATTTAATTATTTATGAAATTTTAATGATTTTTATCAAAATGCGATAGCAAATATATTAACTTACAGAGTTATGAAAATGAATGTTTATGAAATGAAAGTGTTGAAAAATAAAAAATATCAAAAAAAGCCAAGAACTAATTATTATTTGATAATTTTCATTAAAGTTGATTATTTAATTAATACAAATAATATTTCATTCAACTCTGAATAGAAAATTTTTCTAACGTTAATTTGATATCAAATCCAACATAAGATAAATTCATATGTTAAGTTAGAAATATATTCCAGATTGCTAGTAATTTCTATGAAGGTTTTTCAATTTGTTTCCATAACGGCCAGAGTACCACGTAGGATATCTTGGGCCTGGATTCGAGTATTCCGTAACTGGATTCGCTCACACAGCGGACCAAAGACTAAACTCTGCAGACCAAGATAGAACTCAACGAGCTCTATCGAATGCATTATTTACTTTTGCACCAGTAACATTCCAATTGAGAGAAAAACCTAGAATACTGTTAAAAAACAAGCAAAAAATCAGATTTGTTTCGTTCAACGCATCGCGATTCGCTCAGAGGGCAGACCAAAATTTGAAAATGATATAGGTAGATACAACACGACGAGCTCTATCCAATGGTCACCTTTTAAGGTATTTTAAGTACTTCAATCCTTCCAAAAACTCCAATATACTCAGAAATCCTGGTTTTTCCAGGAAACCTGCCCGGAATTCGCTCAAACATCGGACCAAAACATGAAAATGACATAGGTAGATAGAACCTGACAAGCTCTATCGAATGGACACCTTTCAAGTTATTCTAGGTACTTCCCTCCCCCCGTAAAATCCCAATAGACTCCGAAATCCAGTGTTTTCACGAAAACCCGAGCGGGATTCGCCCCCTGCTGGGATCAAAAGCTGAAAATGACATAAACCGATAGAACTCGACGAGCTCTATCGAATGAATACCTTTACAGCACGATTCAATGCTTGGATCCCCGCCGAAAGGGGAAATCCAGATCTTAATACTACAATCATTCAAATAATGTTGCTTTTTCATTGTGTCTTTCTAACAAGTATAGAAAACAAAAACTCAACAAATTTTCTTTTTCCTCAAGTAAAAGTGTTAAATATGCTTTAGTACATCGTTGCATATGTTAATTAAGGTTTTTTCTTATTGTGTGCATTGCTTTGAATTTCATCTATTCGTAATGACAGGAATATGATGACATCTTTCTGTTTATATGTCGTTCTTTTTATCATGAAGGACCGGTATGTGTAGAGGAAGAGAAAAAAAAATTATTGGTGAATGAGGTATTATTGGTATGAAGGAGAACGAGAGAGAAGGAAAAAAAACATTTTTCTGTTTATCGCGATCATCATCCTCCTTTTAGTCATCGATATATTTATCGACAGGAAAGCAAAAATATTTCATTGGTTTCTTTCTTGCGATCACCAGCGTGGAAGAAACGAAAGATGGAGCAACACGTAGGATATTTCCGGCCTGGATTCGAGTATATCGCAACTGGATTCGCCCACAGTTGGGACCAAAACCCAAACTCTACGGACCAAGATAGAACTCGACGAGCTCTATCGAATGCACTCTTTACTTCTCCTCAAATTCCATTCCAAGGGGGGGG
>CAJNSZ010000765.1:0-17065 GCA_905329745.1 Rotaria sp. Silwood2 | reverse complement strand
TGAAGTTTTTAGATCTTCTTCTCGAAATTTCAAGTTCACTTTTCTGGACTATATTTAACCGACTCTTATGAAATCCCAATAGCTTGTAGTACACAATTCATGTTTTCGTTACAAAATATCAGAAAATACTCTGTTATGTTGTCAAGATCTTGCCACCTACAAATATCACGCATCTATGAAAATATTTAAATATTAAGAAATCTTAAAATAGAAAGCCTAACATAAAAATCATACGTTTCAGTTTATCTTATCTTCTCTTTAGCAATAGTATCCTTTTATATTTTTCATTATTGAAAAAAGTCAGCCAAAGCATAGTAAAAACTTTTTTCAACGGGCGTGGACGTGAATATAAGAAGAAGATCTAAAAACTTCACGTATGCATTCACACTCTCAAGACTAGGCACTATCCCTATTGAGTTTAATATTATTGGTATACACTTCAAGGATCTACTAGTATAGAAATAATAGAATTGAGGTTATGCGCTTAGATGGTAGATAATGAAACATAGATATCCACAGCCATACCCAAATAATAATAAATAGTCAAATGACACCAATAGTATAATTTCTAAAAACTTCAGTTTTCACATTTGAAGCTCATTTATTGATTTTGTCTAATTTTCCTTCTGAAATTAGTAAATTAATATCATATTACATATGAGAGCTATTTTGAATAGATAATCAAGACGAATTTCATATATTTGAAGAATGTGGGAGTATACGTGTGACATGTGAGATATAATTGTGGCTGTGAATGCATGTCTTTTCTTCACTCACACCCACACTCGAAGTATCGATGTAGTTGTGTCAGATGTGAATCTCTGTCTTCCAGACCCTCAAACCTACACACCGCTGTCTTGAACCACAAATCAACAGTCACAGCGACTCACATGCCACACTTAGGAAGAAAGATTTACTAATGTGCTTAGGCTGGTTATGTGATTCATTAGCCCGCAATAGATATTTAGAAAAGTGCGCTTGCTTTCACGAGAAATACTTGACTTTTGAAAATTATCTAAGCATTCTATAGTGAACACCCTTCGGTCCTTTCAACAATGTTCACAATAGGGAAGTTTCGTTATAATTCATGAAGATTTTCTTTCCTATCGAAGAGAAATAGGTACGAATCTATTCAATAGTAAAATAGATCATCTCGACCAAGGGCCCAATCATCTTAAAATAAAAATAAGAGAATAATTAAAGAAAACTACTAGCAGGTTGTCGGATGTTTATCTCTTTTCGAACTAACACTTCATACTCGACAGCTAGAAGACGATTACAGTCGGGTCGACATGAACTGTTGATATATCACTTTAGTTCGAAGCACCTTCCGTGTCAACTCTTATGTTATACTGTCGATAGTTCTTGACAACTTGCAACATAGAATATAATTCATCCAGCGCATTCATATTATTAACATGAAAGTTTGATTAAGATGCATCTTGATTAAAGCACATAAAAGCAACAATAAAATGAATTCAAGAATTAAAAAAAATTGAAATGTTTATGGAAAATCTAGTTTAGCTATAAGCAGCATTCAGCGCAAAAGAAAAGTAAGATTAAACTATTCTGATTTAAGCATCTTTGTACGATAATGGTTTTGATCATGAATACCAACGAATTCACATCGTTCACATAAATCTATTCCACAAGAACAATGGTATCAAATGCCTCGAATCGGTTTCATCAAACATGAATTACATTGAACATTTTGATGTTCAACATTATTGGAACTGAGTAAATAGGATGACTGAGGATACGCGCGTGAGTCTTTAATACATAATAATGGATGGTCGTAAAAATGATTTGGTTCTCTATTTGCTTTACTAGTTGACTGACAGAATTGACAAAAGTCAACATTTGAGCAAAATAAACATTTGTAACGGTCTCCCTTTATTGGTGACATTTCACAACCATCACAAGTAACATTCAAATGAATATTCATGTTCGATTGCTCAACATTCTTCATTTTATTTTCTACTTCTTGTTCCACATCATCGTCAAAGTCCACTTTACATACATCGATCATTTCCTTATTACTACTTAATCGTAGTGTAACAATTTGTTTTTGTTGATTTGATTGACCATAATACTTGTAAATATGCACCATTATTGTCGTTGCACCAGTTAGACTTTGCTGATGATTTGCAAAGTATTTTGCTCGAACTGTATATGTCCCTTTGATTGCCTTGCGAATTAGATACTCTTCTGGTCCATAACCACGCGTAAAATCACGACTTATCATACCTCAAAAAGCTGTATTTTTATGCGAATAATAACATTCTTCGCCAGTTGATTCAATTACGTGTAAATCAACATCTGTATCATCTGTATCCCACACCAAAACTATTCTTAAATCAACAGGTAAATGACGAATAAGACGATTATCAAGAGATGCTGACATTTGCTGCTGTTGATGAAATTTAAATAGAAACCAATTCAATTCATGCAATGCTGTAACTTCAATTTCAGCAAAACGATTATTCCATTCACCTAATATAACTTTCTTAAATAGATCTGATATTTCTGTAATATGATTATA
Source organism: Rotaria sp. Silwood2 (assembly GCA_905329745.1). Taxonomy (NCBI): domain Eukaryota; kingdom Metazoa; phylum Rotifera; class Eurotatoria; order Philodinida; family Philodinidae; genus Rotaria; species Rotaria sp. Silwood2. Next base: position 14,523 of record CAJNSZ010000765.1, on the reverse strand, counting down.
TTGAATATTAGATTCTTGCAACAATACTGCAAGATCTCGAAATGATTGTGACTCATCCGATCGTAGAATTACAATGTGTCGAAAAAAATTCTCAGCTAAATTGAAAAGACCAAGTTCGACAAGTTTATAGGCAACTGTTCGTAATAATTGTGGTGATTCTAATTCTAATTCTAGTACATTGGTTAAAATACGTAAGCCAAAGTATACATATTGATTTGAATCGAAATTACTAGAACTAGTTTCATTTGAAACTGTTTGAGTGCTAAAAATTGACATTGAATGATGTTGATTAAATGTATCAATTGCTGATGTTTTCGAAAAAGGAGAACAAGCTTGTGAGAAAAAATAGGATGCTACATCGAAATAAAAAGACGGTGATTTAGCATAGGATTGACATTTATTTAAATAAATCTGATAAGCTGTTTGTATGTTAGTGCTCGCTTTAATTTTGTCCATGTATGGTGTTTTTGGATTCCAGTTTTGAAGAACAATTGTTTGAGTATTTATAGGACTACGTTCAGCAATAGTAGCATTAGTAGTGGTAGTAACAGTGGGGGTAGGAGAAGGACGAGGAGGAGGATGAGAATCACTATCGGAATGTCGCATTCGTTGCAATGATTGTCTTCGAACCTGAGAAGAGGCGAGAAGGAGTTCTTCTGGGCTTTCAGGCGCAGAGAAGGCCATTCTTTCTTTAGATTGGCTTAGGTTGGAATATAATTTCCTTAGTGATCTTTTTGCTTCTTCATGCATATGTTCAAATTCCATTCTTCTATGTTCTATTCTTTCACGTTGTTCTCTTTCACGTTGCAATAATTGATCTTGCTCTCTTTCAAGTACTCTTGTTTCATATTCCATTCGTTCAAATCGGCTTGTTTCATTTTGTATTTCGTGAAACTGTCTTTCGAGTTCGCTGTCGATTTCTCTATTTTGTGTTGCTGATTGACAGTCACGCATATGGTACCTTAACTCTTGCATGCGTTCATAATACGTCGCTAGTAGCCGTTCTGTTTGCCGTCGTCTTTCTCTACGATCATATAATTCAGATAGTATATGTCGCTCATCCGAAAAGTTCATATAGCTAGTATCAACAGTTCGTTTTTTATATGCATTCCTAGGATCTCTGTCTGTAATTGTTTTATCATACCATGAGCAACGCACTTGCCATAATTTTAAGACAGTTGCTATTTTTTCTTGATTTTTGCTCAACTCTTGTTGGTTTTTTTCATTTTGATACTTCATATAATCGTTGTATAGTGCGTTACGTGATTGATGTGGACATACATTATGTTCGATATGTTATTGCAATGTTTCTAGGACAAGCATGNGGTGCAGTTCTGTTTACTCAGCCACAGCCACAACCATACCCACACCCCACACCCACACCCACACCCACACCCCTAAAATAAAAAACATGACTTAAAGTATTGACTATAAAATTATTTTTATTTTTAATTTTGATAAATCTTTTCCACGCTGATGGAAAGTTCATGAAATAAGCACGTGTTGAAATAATCAATTATGATTCTCTATTTGTTCGTAGATAAACTAGTAGTGTGCGTGAAATATTTATCCAACATTTTTTTATATTAAGAGTAAAGTAGTGTAGATTTTCACTTCGAACCGTATGTTACTTAATATTCTCACAATCCTACAATTTTGAAAATTACTCTTCATAAAAAAAAATTCTAAAGCACCGTTTGCTGATCAGTGTCACATCCACACCCACGTATTCTCAATCGTATTGTTTTTAACAATACGAATAAGTAATCAAGGATTGAATTTTATGTATTATATTCATTTCTAATGAGTTTGTTCAAGCAATCATTGATGTTGTATATTCAATACATCGTAAGTGATATGAAGAGTTTACAATAGTTTATAGATTGTAGTTCCAGTTGAAATAGTAAATATCCATATATTATTGAGGATGACTTGAAGAATAACAATCAATATCGATTACGCATTAAAGTTTTTATTCACTATCAACTGTGAAAGTATACATAGATGGATCAAGAGATGTGTTTATACCAATCGATTACTAAATCTAACAGTAATAAACTAAAATCAAACATGAAAAAAAAGAAAAGAAAAATGAGTCAATGATTATATGTTCCTATCGAAGTTTTCTTTACTGCTTCTGTTGTTGATTGCATTCTTGTCAATATATGTTGTGCAGCCTTCTTGTGAATCAAAAAACTTGGTACAAAATGATGTAACATTGTACCAAAACTTGATCGAGTATCTCTGAAGCACGTTACTACGATAAATTTCACTTAGATAGTCATAAGTTTTTTCTTTTTCGAAGAATTTTATAATTATCTGTCACTTGTTACTCTTTTTCTCGTTTTGTTGGCTTATACATCAGTATGCACGAGTGCTCAGTGTTAGCAACTAATATAGTAGATGAACGTGACTTTTTGTGGATTTAAAGTTTTTCGTTGTGAAAGGTGAGTATGCTAGAAGACACATCACATTCCATATTTTTGTGGAACTGACACTTATTTTGGAAGAAAATAGTGAGTGTCAGTTTTAAGTCGAAGTTTTTGCGCCCTTCCCCTCCCCCTCTCTTCATGACAGACACTTAGCAACGCTTCAAAATTGAAAGTTATGACAAAATTTTTCTACAAATGTTAATTAACATTAACAAATATGTCATTTTTATAATCAATAATTTTCCTAAAATATTTATTATAAAATGTAGCGAATTCAATTTTGTACGTAATAGAATATTTTGGAAATTTTTCTGTTCTTTGATGTTGGCAAAACTGATACAATAATAAAAGCATCTTAAACTTTTGTCTGCTGGACAAAAACAATTTCTGTCATAAAAACTGTATCAGTTCACTGTTGATGTTTTCAATGTAGTAGATTCGTAGCTTGTCTCGAGAGCTATCGAAATCACTATTTTGATGTTGATTATAAACGGTGTTTAATGAAAAAAAGCGAAAAAAAAAAAAAGCAAATATGTTGTTTCCGTTTTATTTTTAGCTACATATAAACATTAGAATTACATGTTGTAATTAACTAAACGTATAGGAGAGGCTCTTTTATTATGTTCAAATCATCGAGCTGTCAAAGAAAATCCTATTAGGTATTTATCTTCTAATACAACTGATCTTCTATAATCGGTAAAGAAATTCTGATGACAAGAATTGGAAATATAATGAAAAATGTAAATTAAATTGCATAGCACTAGTTATATCTTATGAAATTCAAATCATTTGTTGATCAGTTCGATTGACATTTTGAAGACTACAAACCAACTTAGGTCGATGGTCATGTAAATGCAACGAGAAATATCATAACAAACAAAAACAAAAAAAAATGTTGTTAGTTTTCGAATCACTTCGATATGGCAGAAAAAAAGGGCTGCTCATCCTTTGTGTAGTTATAGAATATACACAAGATAGACTGTGCTGATTTTAATTGAATTATGATGTCTTCTAAGTAGAATCATCAACGTTGATGATGTATAATAACAATAATAATGAACCAGGTATTTCATTTTTCTCCCTATCTTTATTAGAGTTAATCCCTCACACTAATCGTAACACTAAAGATAAAAATGTCAGAGTGACGTACTTTCAGAGCAGTTTTTTTTTTCAGAATACAAAATCTTTCATAGAAAATAGCTGTACGCAAAACAAGATGAATTGTACTGAAGTAATTTGGTTACCAAGCTCGATATACAGTCTCACTCCTACTATTGTTGTTTGTTCAATTGCTGTTTTTACTCATACTATCTTTTGGGTTCAACTGATACTATTTTCATCATTAAGAAAACGAAATATGATGTGGTTATATGCATATTTAATAACGGATTTCTTTCTTCTAGCTCGATTTTTTATTTTCTATTGTATGCGCTATTGGCGTGCTTGTTTGTATCCAACATTTCATTTTATCACATGCTATTTGGAAGCAACATCAAAATTTTATATTAACATAGTACAAAGTTATATTTTGCTAGCATTAAATGCATGTCGTTGTGCACAAATTATATTTAATCGAAATGTTTTTATAAAAAATCCTCGTTTGATTATTTTAATTCATTTTTTGATTTATATTTTACCAGCACTTAATATCACAATACAAATTCTTGGTAATTGGACTGTATTATTGCGTGGAGCAGGCGAGTCTTGTGACATAGTATATATTTCCGTAACGGTAGCGATATTTAATCTATTCATCATATATATTATTCCAGTTCTCTTGAATACTATTATCATCGCATCTTGTATTCGTCATGTAAGTTCAATAAGAGGTATTCGTAGTGAACAAATAATTAATCTTCGTTCTAAACATAAAAAAACTCTTTTAATTCAAACAATAATATTTTATTCAATTTGGATTGTATTATGGAGTCCAAATGTACTTGATTTTCAATTTATTAATGTTAATACTCAACCTGGCATTTACACTTCATTGCTTAATTATATAGAAATAACAACAGATCCATTTTTTGTCGCTGTACTTGACATTCGTTATTTTCAATCATGGAAAATGATATGGCGTAAAATAAAAAGATATCGACAAAGAGCTATTGTTGCAGCGTTACCAGCTGCTCCTGAACAAATCCATTGACAGTCTTATATTCATCATATGTGATCATTATTCTAAGATTTTTTATATATAAATCATTTTTTTTCTGCTATACATATCATATTTATCTATTGATTCCTTGCAGATTTGAATAAGTTCATTATATTTTTGATTTTACGTTAAAAGTTAGGCTAGATTGTACAAAATTATCATGATCTCAGATGATCATGTGTCAAGTTTGATCAGAAGGTTTTCAATAATCTTATATCTGCTAAACTGTTATTTCAACCAAAATGATCGAAAAACTGAGATTTATATATGATGCTTGTTTTTTCTATGGTGAGTATCTTAAAAGCACACCCTATTAAAAATCGCCCTCTTTGGCTTGTCTTCTAGTTTGGTGCTCAAATTTCTTGTGTGAAAAACCTCAGTTGTTCGAATGCATTTTTTTATTGAGGGTGTGTGAATGTAAATGAAGTCAACACTTCCATCCTCACCCATCCAGGCCCAGCCACATTCACTTACACCCACACCGTGAGCGTGCTCATAAGGCATATGACCATTTTTTCAATAAATTTTGATAAAAACAAGATGGAGAGCTGCAGTTTTCATCATTTCAAAGAAAGCAATATTCTTCACGAAAGTAAACTCAAAATCCTTTTGGTCATAAATTGACGAATCAGGTGAAAGAATACTAGACATTTTGCAAACGACATTTCGAGAGTGCTTTTCAATTGGACATCGAGTAAAAATCTAATCATCGGATAAAAAAATTGTTGCCTTTCGATCTACACCAGGCCAAGCTCTCTGGGTTGTTTCATTCAAGAGTTATAGGCCTTTTCCTAAGACCACCAAAATTGACCGAACAATGGGTGTGAGTGTGGGTGAAGGTGTATGGATAGAAGAGAGAATAAAGAATAGCATCCACACCCACACCCACCCCGATAGTTACCGAATACCAAATAGCTTCACGAATGCGGACCACAGTGAATCGAAACAGAAACAAACAATACACAACTACGCAAACAGAATCCACCGACCACACACCTGATTATTTATTATAAACAGGAGAAAAGACTCGAGAGTAACAGACGGCATATTCTCCAACTATGGGAAAAAACATTCAAAACAACGCACAATATGAACAAAAAACGTGTCGTCGGAACTTATAGCAATAAAAATCTAACCCAAGGACTAATACGGAGATGCCATCATAGACACAAACATGTCAATGCCTAATAAATGAGACGAACAACAATTACGACAACCCATTTAGTGACAACAACACCGCTCGCAGCAAAAATATGAAAATTAAACACTACTTTTTCATCGTTCCATTATACCATTATAAACATGAAAACTAAGTAAAAGTGAATGAGAACGATCAAAAATCACGTGAATATGCGATTTCCCTCAGAAATCTATACAATCGAAAATAACGATAATATACTGCATCGATCTCAATATAAACGAAACTTGATCTGAGCTGTGGGTGGATGTGGGTGTGGATGTAGGTGTTTCTTTTCCTAGCACCCACACCCACCCTCTAGTTAGAGACTCACGCAAATACTAAAATCACCTTTTCCACATTGAATAAAATCAAAAATAAACTATTAAGATTGAGTAACGAGCGCATTAGATCATTGATTGAATGAAAGGTCAAAAGGTTTTAGTACAACCAGCCCATGCAAACATTTCTCAATAATATCAATTAAGATTTGTTTCGGAAATGATTGGAGTTTTAAGAGTGACATCTGTTTGAAGCAAATAATGATAGAATTTTCTTCAAAAGAGTGTCGTGTTAATTCACTTTTTCCTTCAAATACAGAAAAATTGTTTGAAAAAAAACACATCTTTAAATAGTTATATGGAAGTTTTAACATACACTTTGTTCTCTTTCGTTTTTACAACGGACTGCACCTCACTTTGCCTCTGTTTTTGCATGAATAAAAATGTTAGGACTATGCAAGAGAAATGAAAAACATTGTTAAACTAGTAACCGTAATAATCACATACGGAGAGTGTGACTATTCTCCGAACTCACACCCACACCGATCTTGTAATGTCACAAGAAAAGATCAATTGAGCTACAACGTGAGATCTTACAACGAAGAAACTCTCCGTATAAATTTCAATTTTGATTGAGAGTGTGAGACTTAAAAGTGATTACTCACAGTATGTTTCAAGTCTTATTAAGTTGAGTTCTATTCGGAGGTTTTTGAAAATCAAATTTATTCAAGCAGATAGAATTAAGTAATAAAACGAACTCATATGCAATAAAATTTAATCGTTCGCCAAAAAGTCAATCTGATGAACATAGACCAAGTGAGAAGTTGAATTGAATTGTACTGATGTAGTTATTTTGGTACGATGATGGCTTTTATTATGCAAACCCATAAATTCACATTTTTCACATATATTTATTCCACAAATACATAGGTAGCGAATCCCTATTATCGGTTGCATAAAACGTGAATTGAATTGAATGTTCGTATGATTGATTTTACTGCGATCCTGTAAGAAAAGCAACTTTCTATATTCATTTGAAGCTTTAATGCATAACAATGGATGATTGTATAAATTATTCGGATCATTATATGCTCTGCTAGCCGAATGACATGATTGACAGAAGTCAATATCTGGGCAAAATAAACATTTATAACGATCACCTTTTATTGGTGACATATCACATCCATCACAAGTAATATTTTGATGAATATTCGTATTCGAATTTTTGACAGTGAGTTCTTATATGTTGTGATTTTCGTTTGACATCATCATCAAATTCCACTTTACATACATCGATCATTTCCTTGTTGCTATCCAATCGTAGTGTAACAATTTCTTTTTGTTGATTTGATTCACCATAATACTTATAAATGTATACCATTATTGTCGTTGCACCCGTTAAACTTTGTTGATGGTTAGCAAAGTATTTTACTCGAACTGTATATGTTCCTTTAGTTGCCTTGCGAATCAGATATTCCTCTGGCCCATAACCACGTGTAAAATCACGACTTATCATACCTCCATTAGCTGTATTTTTATGAGAATAATAGCATTCTTCGCCAGTTGGTTCAATAACATGTAAATCAAGATCTGTATCCCAGACCAAAACTATTCTTAAATCAACATGTAAATGTCGAATTAGACGATTATCAAGAGATGCCGCTATTTGCTGTTGCTGATGAAATCTAAATAGAAACCAATTCAATTCGTGTAATGCTGTAACTTCAATTTCAGCAAAACGATTGTCCCATTCACCTAATATAACTTTCTTAAATAGATCTGATATTTCTATGATATGATTATATTGAATATTAGTCGATTCTTGCAATAATAATGCTAGATCTCGAAATGATTGTGGTTCATTCGATCGCAGAATTGAAATGTGTCGAAAAATATTTTCAGCTAAATTGGCAAGACCAAGTTCAACAAGTTTATAAGCAACTGTTCGTAACTATTGTGGTGATTCTAATTCTAATACATTGGATAAAATACGTTAGCCAAAGTATTCATATTGATTTGAATCGAAATTACTAGAACTAGTTTTGTTTGGAACTGTTTGAGTACCAAATATTCACATTGAATGATGTTGATTAAATGTATCGATTGCTGATGCTTTCAACGAAGGAGAACGAGCTTGTGAGACAAAATATGATGCGATATCGAAATAAAAAGACGGTGATTTAGCATAGGATTGACGTTCATCTAAATAAATCTGATAAGCTACTTGTAAGTTAGTGCTCGATTTAATTTTGTCCATGTACGGTGTTTTCGGATCCCAGTTTTGCAGAACAATTGTTTGAATATTGCTAGTACTATGATCAGCAATAGTGACACTACTAGTGGTAATAACAGTAGGACGAACAGAAGGAGGAGAGAGAATTACTGTCGGAACGTTGCATTCGTTGCAGTGATTGTCTCTGAACCTGAGAAGAGGCTAGAAGGTCTTCTTCTTGAATTGCAGGCTTCGAGAAAGCCATTATTTTTTCAGATTGGCTTAGGCTGTAATGTAATTGCTGTAGCGATTCTCTTGCCTCTTGATGCATATGTGCAAGTGCCATTCTTCTACGTTCTATTCTTTCACGTTGTTCTCTTTCAAGTTCTCTTGTTTGATGTTCCATTTGTTCAAGTCGACTTGTTTCACGTTGTATTTCGTAAAATTGTCTTTCGAGTTCTCTGTTTTGTCTTGCTGATTGATTTTCACGCATATGGTACCTTAGCTCTAGCATGCGTTCACGATACGTCTCTCTTAGCCGTTGTGTTTCCCATAATCTTTCTTCAATATCCCTTTCTCTACGATTATATAATTCAGAAAGTATATGTCCCTCATCCGAAAAGTGCATATAGAGATTATCAACAGTTTGTTTTTTATATGCATTCCTACGATCTATGTCTGTAATTGTTTTATCATACCATGAGCAACGCGCTTGCCATCACTTTAAGACAGCACTATTTTTTCTTGACTTTTGGTCAATTCTTGTTGTTTTTTTTTCAGTTTGATACTTCATATAATCATTATAGAGTGCTGCACGTGATTGATGTGGACATATATTATATTGAATATGTTGTTGCAATGTTTCTATGACAAGTATGGATGTAAAATCACTTACGATCGAATATTTCATGCCAATATCTATGATGCGCTTCTTATTTTTTTCCGGAAATGCAGTTAATTCAGCTAACATTTGTTGCGCATATAATCGACGGAATAATTCATAGTTTTTAAATGTTCGATCTGCTTTATCTATCGTCAATTCTTTACGATGCATCTGATTCAAGATCATGAAATTGATTGCAATATTCACTGGAACCGATGATAACATTTTTCCGACAAGTATAAACTGTTCTGTATTTGTTGCTAACATAACTGAATGACTTGGATAAATGCCATGAACAGATGTGTTATTGAGAATATCTGTATTGATATATCTTGGTTGTGGTCTATCAACCCATTGGATGATATCGTTTACATTATTCTGATTTACAATTTTCTCACGTGCAATATATCCACCGCCACTGAGGTTAGTTAAATGATTAATCAATGAAAAATTTGTTGATTCATGCGCGAAATTGGCATTCAATATCCAAATTGGTTTTGTTGTCCACCGATCGAATAGTGTTGGATCATCATTACCAACTGTCCAAAGACAATCGCTAAATAAAAAATAGTGCGTCACATTTAGAACCCTAGTTGAAATTGTAGCTGTTTTTTGACTATCAAGTGCATTTTCATTGAATTGTGGTAATGGTGGCCTATACGATAGAGCAAAATAGGCTTGATTATGATCATCGTGATCAATTTCTACGCTGTAGACGGGGTGTCCTGGTGCGAAATTTTTAAGNCTCTTGTGATTTGTCAAGGCTACCACAAAATTGGCTGTTATTTGGCTTTTGGTGCGTAAACTGTGAAAGAAATTTGATGTCTCATTTAGAAATGAATTATATTCCACATTTCTACATTATTTTCTTAGAGAAATGGTTTTAGAAATGTTAATTGAATGAAGTTGCATCTGATATGTATGAACATGAGCTATAATTTCAGTATTTTTTACATATCCACATTACTTAATTCAGGGATTTCTGTTGGATTCCAATGGGATTTCTATGGAATTTCCGGGATTTCTATGGGATTTCGGGGATTTCTGTGGGATTTCGGGGATTTTCATGGGATTTCCAGGATTTCCATGGGATTTCAGGATTTCCATGGGATTTCAGGATTCCCATGGGATTGCCAGGATTTCCATGGGATTGGCAATCCTGGCAATCCGCCGATTCCCCCTTGCCAATAATCTTGTTCATTTAGTTGAAATGTATGTGGTTCTTCAAGTTCATGTCGAAATACAACTACCGTTATATTAACATTGATACTATTCAATTGCCAAGTGGTTTAATATGGTCTTGAGCATATTTATTTCGTGATTTCGATTTTCAACATTGGCTCGACTTAAACTTGCATCCCATAGTATACAAATGGACATTGTTTTTTGACTATCGGATACAATGTTATTGAATTGTGGCAATGGTGGCACATAGCATAGAGCAAAATAGGCTTGATTACGATCATCAGGATCGATTTCTACGTTGAAGATGGGCTGCCCTGGTGCTAAATTTTTAAGCATGTACGAAATCGACTGGTCACCTTCCAATGGTTCAACATTGACTTGATGAAGTTCGGAGCAATATTTTCCATTTGAATGGAACTGTGGTTCACAATGATTTGATGTTTGTGTACATATTAATGAAATATCCAAGTTATTGAGAATTGTAGTAAAGTAGATTGGAATATTGAATAGAAAATGATCATTTTCGATTTTTGCTTGATCTTGATAAATGGCACGTACTATTCGTTTCCTCCAGCTTGTATTGGATAAACTCTTGTACGAAATATATTTCCTTGAACCATTTCAACTAAGCCAGGATCAACACCTTTCTGAACCTCTTTTTCACATGTCACCCGAGCTTTTTGCTTTTCAACAACAACACCGTCAACAATGACACCATCAACATCAAGACCTATAGAAGAGAATGTGAAAACTTATCACTGCTTTCTACCAAAGCTGAATCTCATGTTTATCTATGCTTTACTCATAAGCTAAAAATACATTTTTCATTTAATATAGGTGTCGTTTATCATTTCACAAACTGAAATGTCATTCTAATAACTTTACTCACCGAATCCGCAAATAGTTGCTGTTTCAGGTAGCGTAAATTCCAAAGCTCCTTCTAATACTCTATTGTGTTCATTTTTAAATGTCATTGTTGTTGCCACTTGATGTATGAGTGGAAATTTTGCATTCACTTGTTGTTCGACGTGCAACTTGATCATTTTCAATGGTGTAGAAGCAGCATCACCAAACTTTGTGTTCGGACCAAAATACATTGGAAACACAGTCCGTGTAGAATCATCATTGGAACGTAAAGTCATCTTAAATACTACTTTGATGCAATTACAATAGATTCAATGATCACAATAGAACATAAATTAACAACACACAGTTTCTACACGAATATTACTATTCAACTTGAACGAAATCCATAATTGGGTGTGAGACTAAGTGTTCACAAAGTATGGAAGTCTTCTTTTCACCTACACTCACACCCATCCTAAATGATTCATATAATCGAGTCATTTAAAGAGTTCTATAGGAATTCTTATAGCCAACATGTTTCATCCTACTTTTAGTGGCATTTAATCTCGACCACCCTGGACTACAAAACGATATATAGAAATAAATTATGTTAGTTTCATAAGCTTAGCCATTCCATTTTAAAAATAATTGACCGGAAAAAATGACTCGAGTTTGACTTGAAGTTCGAGTCATTGTTTTTGAGGAGTATTATCGAGTCTATGAAGCTAATATAAATTGCTATATATCATTTTGAAACCCAGACTAGCTTAGATTAAATGACACTAAAAGTAGATCGAAATAATTCAGTTATAAGAATTTCTATAGAAGTCTTTAAGTGACTCGGTCAAATGACTCGCAGTTTTGTCGCTTCAATCGCACACCTATACCCATGCGCACACTCACTCTGTTGATTCTGGAGAAAGAATGTGTTCTCTCACAGGCAAGTTCAAACGGTGTTTTAAGATGACGTTTCACATTGAAAAACACATAGTAAATAGCAAAGATGATTTTAAACGCAAAAATAACGCTGTATTTAAACTTGGCATTGAAACATTGTTTTGTACAATTTTTTTTCGTGGAAGTAATGATCCGAAAAATTTTTGATTTTTGCCATCCATGCCAATCTATATAAAAAAAAACAAAATTGAAAAGAAAACTGTTTTGTGACGCCTCTTGTGCTTTATCGTATTTCTTCCTTACTCTAGTGACGGTAGAAAAATTAAGAAGTTTCTGTTATCAATATTTACCACCAGGAGAAATAACAAAATTCAAAATGAAAGCTATTTTGCGTTCTTGCACCGTCGTAAAATAATGTCATTTTATCGCTCCATCGTAATCTCCATACTAACCGATGAATGCGTTGATCGGAATGAAACCCAACATCGGAGGGAAAGAACCCACGAAAGAAGAACAGAGATTTTTCCCCAATTAACGCTTACTTGCATAAAGAAAAAAATGAAACCGGAAACGAAATTTGCTTTGTCCTGTGTCTTTTCTTGTGAAACTGTTTCATGGCTTCGGCAGATTTTTTGTTTGCATCCGATAATGCAATCACATGGGTAAAAAGGAAAAAGGGATTTTTTTTCAACTAATGCTGACTCTTGTATACTTGCTTGAGAACTCATTTAAATAAAAAACAAGTATATATATTGTAAATCAGCAGTCAGAAAACGTAGACCTTAGATGATTTTAAACGACACATTTGAGTGCATTGCATAGGGACCATGTAATGAAACCGAAAAACAACAACAGTTTACTGCTACAAGTAATCCGGTTTTTGTGACATGAAGAACTAATAGAAACTGTCGGCTGATATATAAAAAACACTCAAAAAGATACCTGAAACGTTGTATTAACAAAAAAAAAGCATTTTTTAAACAGAGACCATCTTGATATAAATGTTTTTATCACAGAACAGTCCCTTGAAACATCTAGATCATCAAAGCTTGGTAAGGTTAGATAGAACTCAAGAGAGTCTGTTGACACGTAGGTAAATTTAGCAGCAGATTCGAGAGTGTGAGTGTATTTGCGAGTGAAGAACTGAACTACACTCACACCCACACTCACTCTTGTGATTTCGTGAGTTGAAATAAAATAGATTCACGATTCTACTAGTATTCAATTTTGTGTGTAGGTCTTCTCATGAGTCACACTCACACTCTTCAATCATATGAGATAAAATTTGGAGCATTTGCCTATCAAACTAAAAACACATCCTTGAAGTTTAGTTAAAAAATGACGAAGATATTCAAATTTTTTTCACCAACGAACGTTTATAACATCTTGCATATGTCAACTGATAGAAGAGGAAAGAAAAACTCCATGTCTCTCTCATTGCCTTTTTGATAAATTTACCACTAACTATATATCTTTGCGCAAAGAGTGATGAGAATTTTTTACTGCAAACATGAGGTATGTTATAAATAAGGTATCATGAATCATTTTATTGCATTTATCTAGGATACACAACACATACGTTACTTAAGTTTGCTTTTTGAATAACGAAGCTGCCGATCTATGGCAAATGTGTTACTCAAATTTTGAAGCAGAGTTTAAGTATAGCATGCTCAAATGATATAGCACTACATTGTGAATACAAAACATCAAGTAGAAAATACATCTTTGACTTGGGTATTGTAGTATTTGCTTGAATTTTGTTTTGATCTTATGATTCTAAAGCCTTCTCTATACTCATTCTTATGTTTATAGAAGAAAAGAATGTTGCCGTTGATTTTTCTATATCATTTGAGAAGGATTTTCTGTACTCAATAAAAGTCTGGTTAGCATTATATGTTTATAAAAACCAAACAATTTAAATCTGGGAATAAACTTGAAAAAGTAAGATGGGAGACAAATTTTAAGATAAGTAAAACAGATGAATCGAAGACATTTCTTTGACATCCATATACTATCGTACCTCGTAGAAGCCGAGTAAAGACACCAATCATGTTAGAAAAATGAGAACAGTTCTCAAAATTTTCTTCGTTGAATTAACTGGGGATATTGAAAAACCCTCGAGCCTGAACTATATTCAGAGGGAAGATAAATATGATCTGCAAAAAAAAAATATTTAAGTAAGAGTTTTAGAAGAAGAATTTTTACTTGAATAGGTATGTGTATGATAAAAACAGATTGCAATTTCAATGAGGATGTTTATCAGAGTTCATGGCAAATACTTGTATGATATTGTTAATGTCTTCTTGAATATGAAGGAGTGACGTATGATCAGAGGAGCACGATACGCTTAGTATTTCAAAAGGAGTTGCTTAGTTTTTTAATGTTAAATGAAACTCGTTGATTTCCTTATAGATTTAATCATTAGATCACATTTGTTTGGACAATCGACGAA